>JAZAYU010000803.1:0-149156 GCA_038501625.1 Corbicula japonica
AGCTCACCTAAAAGAGCTCTAAACACCGTGCAAATTTCAAAGATATTGGGTTATTAGAAATATATGTTTACTCTTGAGCGTGCCTTACCGACTCGAACATTTTACGCTGTGTAATATAGGGTTTAAAACCCGGTTTCATAGGTTCCTGACGGTCTAGAAATTTGAAATTTGGAACATAACCTCACCTAAAAGATCTCTAAACACCGTGCAAATTTCAAAGATATTGGATTATTAGAAATGCACGTTTTCTTGTGTTTGATCATAAATTCGCGACTTAATTGCCCAGTGAAATGCCTATTGGAAAACCGTCGGATGTGAGCTCCATTCAAATGCAGTAACTCAAACCAAAACTAGTTTCAGGTAGTCCACCATCAGTGGAACACGACCCGCAGGTTTTTTAGGCTCATTGCATTTAAATGGCGCTTGGGTCGGGGCTGTAAGTGCGAGCACCCAGCAAACGTTTGTATTGCGTTTTCACGCTTAGTCATTTTTCGCTATTTAATGTAGTGTTTAACACCCGGTTTAATAGGTTCCTGACGGTGTAGAACTTTGAAATTTGGACCATAAGCTCACCTAAAAGAGCACTAAACACCGTGCAAATTTCAAAGATATTGGATTATTAGAAATATACGTTTACTCTTGAGCGTGCCTTACCAACTCGGTCATTTTACGCTGTGTAATATAATTTCGCGGCTTAATTGCGCTATGAAATGCCCATTGAAAACCGATGGATGGAAGCCCCATTTAATTGCAGTGGCTGCACTAAAGCATGCTTTTAGGTCGCCAAACATCCAATGAACACGACCTGCCAGGTTTTTCGGCTTACTGCACAACAGTTTTTCAAAGTTGGTGCTCCTAGCATAGGTCAGCATAACGTTTACATAGCAAACATATTGGGTAAGCCATATCTTTACGGTCAACGCTCGCAAACTTGCAGGGAACATAGAGAAGATCCAGCTGAGCTTCAGATCTCCCAACCTGCTGGAACCCAAGAATCCCGGAGGTCTTTCAGTACGCTATAGTACATCGATACTTTAGCGTGGATAACCTGCCCTGTACAATGCGATTTTATAACGCTTATTTAAATTCACCGCTCTCAATAGAGTCGTCGTAGTGTAGTGGTTAGAGTAATAGATAATAGTAGTTAGTATAATGGTCTCTCACAAGAGAGCCCCGGGTTCGAATCCCGTCACCGAACAGTTTTTTTTATGACTTTATTCTGCGGTTTCACACTTAGTAATTTTTCGCTATGTAATGTATTGTTTTACACCCGGTTAAATAGGTTCCTGACGGTCTAGAGCTTTGAAATTTGGAGCATAAGCTCACCTAAAAGAGCTCTAAACACCGTGCAAATTTCAAAGATATTGGGTTATTAGAAATATATGTTTACTCTTGAGCGTGCCTTACCAACTCGGTCATTTTACGCTGTGTAATATGGGGTTTAACACCCGGTTTAATAGGTTCCTGACGGTCTAGAAATTTGAAATTTGGAACATAAGCTCACCTAAAAGATCTCTAAACACCGTGCAAATTTCAAAGATATTGGATTATTAGAAATTCACGTTTTCTCGTGTTTGATCATAAATTCGCGACTTAATTGCCCAGTGAAATGCCTATTGGAAACCGTCGGATGTGAGCTTCATTCAAATGCAGTAACTCAAACCAAAACTGGTTTCAGGTAGTCCACCATCAGTGGAACACGACCCGCAGGTTTTTTAGGCTCATTGCATTTAAATGGCGCTTGGGTCGGGGCTGTAAGTACGAGCACCCAGCAAACGTTTGTATTGCGTTTTCACACTTAGTCATTTTTCGCTATTTAATGTAGTGTTTAACACCCGGTTTAATAGGTTCCTGACGGTGTAGAACTTTGAAATTTGGACCATAAGCTCACCTAAAAGAGCTCCAAACACCGTGCAAATTTCAAAGATATTGGGTTATTAGAAATATATGTTTACTCTTGAGCGTGCCTTACCGACTCGAACATTTTACGCTGTGTAATATAGGGTTTAAAACCCGGTTTCATAGGTTCCTGACGGTCTAGAAATTTGAAATTTGGAACATAACCTCACCTAAAAGATCTCTAAACACCGTGCAAATTTCAAAGATATTGGATTATTAGAAATGCACGTTTTCTTGTGTTTGATCATAAATTCGCGACTTAATTGCCCAGTGAAATGCCTATTGGAAAACCGTCGGATGTGAGCTCCATTCAAATGCAGTAACTCAAACCAAAACTAGTTTCAGGTAGTCCACCATCAGTGGAACACGACCCGCAGGTTTTTTAGGCTCATTGCATTTAAATGGCGCTTGGGTCGGGGCTGTAAGTGCGAGCACCCAGCAAACGTTTGTATTGCGTTTTCACGCTTAGTCATTTTTCGCTATTTAATGTAGTGTTTAACACCCGGTTTAATAGGTTCCTGACGGTGTAGAACTTTGAAATTTGGACCATAAGCTCACCTAAAAGAGCACTAAACACCGTGCAAATTTCAAAGATATTGGATTATTAGAAATATACGTTTACTCTTGAGCGTGCCTTACCAACTCGGTCATTTTACGCTGTGTAATATAATTTCGCGGCTTAATTGCGCTATGAAATGCCCATTGAAAACCGATGGATGGAAGCCCCATTTAATTGCAGTGGCTGCACTAAAGCATGCTTTTAGGTCGCCAAACATCCAATGAACACGACCTGCCAGGTTTTTCGGCTTACTGCACAACAGTTTTTCAAAGTTGGTGCTCCTAGCATAGGTCAGCATAACGTTTACATAGCAAACATATTGGGTAAGCCATATCTTTACGGTCAACGCTCGCAAACTTGCAGGGAACATAGAGAAGATCCAGCTGAGCTTCAGATCTCCCAACCTGCTGGAACCCAAGAATCCCGGAGGTCTTTCAGTACGCTATAGTACATCGATACTTTAGCGTGGATAACCTGCCCTGTACAATGCGATTTTATAACGCTTATTTAAATTCACCGCTCTCAATAGAGTCGTCGTAGTGTAGTGGTTAGAGTAATAGATAATAGTAGTTAGTATAATGGTCTCTCACAAGAGAGCCCCGGGTTCGAATCCCGTCACCGAACAGTTTTTTTTATGACTTTATTCTGCGGTTTCACACTTAGTAATTTTTCGCTATGTAATGTATTGTTTTACACCCGGTTAAATAGGTTCCTGACGGTCTAGAGCTTTGAAATTTGGAGCATAAGCTCACCTAAAAGAGCTCTAAACACCGTGCAAATTTCAAAGATATTGGGTTATTAGAAATATATGTTTACTCTTGAGCGTGCCTTACCAACTCGGTCATTTTACGCTGTGTAATATGGGGTTTAACACCCGGTTTAATAGGTTCCTGACGGTCTAGAAATTTGAAATTTGGAACATAAGCTCACCTAAAAGATCTCTAAACACCGTGCAAATTTCAAAGATATTGGATTATTAGAAATTCACGTTTTCTCGTGTTTGATCATAAATTCGCGACTTAATTGCCCAGTGAAATGCCTATTGGAAACCGTCGGATGTGAGCTTCATTCAAATGCAGTAACTCAAACCAAAACTGGTTTCAGGTAGTCCACCATCAGTGGAACACGACCCGCAGGTTTTTTAGGCTCATTGCATTTAAATGGCGCTTGGGTCGGGGCTGTAAGTACGAGCACCCAGCAAACGTTTGTATTGCGTTTTCACACTTAGTCATTTTTCGCTATTTAATGTAGTGTTTAACACCCGGTTTAATAGGTTCCTGACGGTGTAGAACTTTGAAATTTGGACCATAAGCTCACCTAAAAGAGCTCCAAACACCGTGCAAATTTCAAAGATATTGGGTTATTAGAAATATATGTTTACTCTTGAGCGTGCCTTACCGACTCGAACATTTTACGCTGTGTAATATAGGGTTTAAAACCCGGTTTCATAGGTTCCTGACGGTCTAGAAATTTGAAATTTGGAACATAACCTCACCTAAAAGATCTCTAAACACCGTGCAAATTTCAAAGATATTGGATTATTAGAAATGCACGTTTTCTTGTGTTTGATCATAAATTCGCGACTTAATTGCCCAGTGAAATGCCTATTGGAAAACCGTCGGATGTGAGCTCCATTCAAATGCAGTAACTCAAACCAAAACTAGTTTCAGGTAGTCCACCATCAGTGGAACACGACCCGCAGGTTTTTTAGGCTCATTGCATTTAAATGGCGCTTGGGTCGGGGCTGTAAGTGCGAGCACCCAGCAAACGTTTGTATTGCGTTTTCACGCTTAGTCATTTTTCGCTATTTAATGTAGTGTTTAACACCCGGTTTAATAGGTTCCTGACGGTGTAGAACTTTGAAATTTGGACCATAAGCTCACCTAAAAGAGCACTAAACACCGTGCAAATTTCAAAGATATTGGATTATTAGAAATATACGTTTACTCTTGAGCGTGCCTTACCAACTCGGTCATTTTACGCTGTGTAATATAATTTCGCGGCTTAATTGCGCTATGAAATGCCCATTGAAAACCGATGGATGGAAGCCCCATTTAATTGCAGTGGCTGCACTAAAGCATGCTTTTAGGTCGCCAAACATCCAATGAACACGACCTGCCAGGTTTTTCGGCTTACTGCACAACAGTTTTTCAAAGTTGGTGCTCCTAGCATAGGTCAGCATAACGTTTACATAGCAAACATATTGGGTAAGCCATATCTTTACGGTCAACGCTCGCAAACTTGCAGGGAACATAGAGAAGATCCAGCTGAGCTTCAGATCTCCCAACCTGCTGGAACCCAAGAATCCCGGAGGTCTTTCAGTACGCTATAGTACATCGATACTTTAGCGTGGATAACCTGCCCTGTACAATGCGATTTTATAACGCTTATTTAAATTCACCGCTCTCAATAGAGTCGTCGTAGTGTAGTGGTTAGAGTAATAGATAATAGTAGTTAGTATAATGGTCTCTCACAAGAGAGCCCCGGGTTCGAATCCCGTCACCGAACAGTTTTTTTTATGACTTTATTCTGCGGTTTCACACTTAGTAATTTTTCGCTATGTAATGTATTGTTTTACACCCGGTTAAATAGGTTCCTGACGGTCTAGAGCTTTGAAATTTGGAGCATAAGCTCACCTAAAAGAGCTCTAAACACCGTGCAAATTTCAAAGATATTGGGTTATTAGAAATATATGTTTACTCTTGAGCGTGCCTTACCAACTCGGTCATTTTACGCTGTGTAATATGGGGTTTAACACCCGGTTTAATAGGTTCCTGACGGTCTAGAAATTTGAAATTTGGAACATAAGCTCACCTAAAAGATCTCTAAACACCGTGCAAATTTCAAAGATATTGGATTATTAGAAATTCACGTTTTCTCGTGTTTGATCATAAATTCGCGACTTAATTGCCCAGTGAAATGCCTATTGGAAACCGTCGGATGTGAGCTTCATTCAAATGCAGTAACTCAAACCAAAACTGGTTTCAGGTAGTCCACCATCAGTGGAACACGACCCGCAGGTTTTTTAGGCTCATTGCATTTAAATGGCGCTTGGGTCGGGGCTGTAAGTACGAGCACCCAGCAAACGTTTGTATTGCGTTTTCACACTTAGTCATTTTTCGCTATTTAATGTAGTGTTTAACACCCGGTTTAATAGGTTCCTGACGGTGTAGAACTTTGAAATTTGGACCATAAGCTCACCTAAAAGAGCTCCAAACACCGTGCAAATTTCAAAGATATTGGGTTATTAGAAATATATGTTTACTCTTGAGCGTGCCTTACCGACTCGAACATTTTACGCTGTGTAATATAGGGTTTAAAACCCGGTTTCATAGGTTCCTGACGGTCTAGAAATTTGAAATTTGGAACATAACCTCACCTAAAAGATCTCTAAACACCGTGCAAATTTCAAAGATATTGGATTATTAGAAATGCACGTTTTCTTGTGTTTGATCATAAATTCGCGACTTAATTGCCCAGTGAAATGCCTATTGGAAAACCGTCGGATGTGAGCTCCATTCAAATGCAGTAACTCAAACCAAAACTAGTTTCAGGTAGTCCACCATCAGTGGAACACGACCCGCAGGTTTTTTAGGCTCATTGCATTTAAATGGCGCTTGGGTCGGGGCTGTAAGTGCGAGCACCCAGCAAACGTTTGTATTGCGTTTTCACGCTTAGTCATTTTTCGCTATTTAATGTAGTGTTTAACACCCGGTTTAATAGGTTCCTGACGGTGTAGAACTTTGAAATTTGGACCATAAGCTCACCTAAAAGAGCACTAAACACCGTGCAAATTTCAAAGATATTGGATTATTAGAAATATACGTTTACTCTTGAGCGTGCCTTACCAACTCGGTCATTTTACGCTGTGTAATATAATTTCGCGGCTTAATTGCGCTATGAAATGCCCATTGAAAACCGATGGATGGAAGCCCCATTTAATTGCAGTGGCTGCACTAAAGCATGCTTTTAGGTCGCCAAACATCCAATGAACACGACCTGCCAGGTTTTTCGGCTTACTGCACAACAGTTTTTCAAAGTTGGTGCTCCTAGCATAGGTCAGCATAACGTTTACATAGCAAACATATTGGGTAAGCCATATCTTTACGGTCAACGCTCGCAAACTTGCAGGGAACATAGAGAAGATCCAGCTGAGCTTCAGATCTCCCAACCTGCTGGAACCCAAGAATCCCGGAGGTCTTTCAGTACGCTATAGTACATCGATACTTTAGCGTGGATAACCTGCCCTGTACAATGCGATTTTATAACGCTTATTTAAATTCACCGCTCTCAATAGAGTCGTCGTAGTGTAGTGGTTAGAGTAATAGATAATAGTAGTTAGTATAATGGTCTCTCACAAGAGAGCCCCGGGTTCGAATCCCGTCACCGAACAGTTTTTTTTATGACTTTATTCTGCGGTTTCACACTTAGTAATTTTTCGCTATGTAATGTATTGTTTTACACCCGGTTAAATAGGTTCCTGACGGTCTAGAGCTTTGAAATTTGGAGCATAAGCTCACCTAAAAGAGCTCTAAACACCGTGCAAATTTCAAAGATATTGGGTTATTAGAAATATATGTTTACTCTTGAGCGTGCCTTACCAACTCGGTCATTTTACGCTGTGTAATATGGGGTTTAACACCCGGTTTAATAGGTTCCTGACGGTCTAGAAATTTGAAATTTGGAACATAAGCTCACCTAAAAGATCTCTAAACACCGTGCAAATTTCAAAGATATTGGATTATTAGAAATTCACGTTTTCTCGTGTTTGATCATAAATTCGCGACTTAATTGCCCAGTGAAATGCCTATTGGAAACCGTCGGATGTGAGCTTCATTCAAATGCAGTAACTCAAACCAAAACTGGTTTCAGGTAGTCCACCATCAGTGGAACACGACCCGCAGGTTTTTTAGGCTCATTGCATTTAAATGGCGCTTGGGTCGGGGCTGTAAGTACGAGCACCCAGCAAACGTTTGTATTGCGTTTTCACACTTAGTCATTTTTCGCTATTTAATGTAGTGTTTAACACCCGGTTTAATAGGTTCCTGACGGTGTAGAACTTTGAAATTTGGACCATAAGCTCACCTAAAAGAGCTCCAAACACCGTGCAAATTTCAAAGATATTGGGTTATTAGAAATATATGTTTACTCTTGAGCGTGCCTTACCGACTCGAACATTTTACGCTGTGTAATATAGGGTTTAAAACCCGGTTTCATAGGTTCCTGACGGTCTAGAAATTTGAAATTTGGAACATAACCTCACCTAAAAGATCTCTAAACACCGTGCAAATTTCAAAGATATTGGATTATTAGAAATGCACGTTTTCTTGTGTTTGATCATAAATTCGCGACTTAATTGCCCAGTGAAATGCCTATTGGAAAACCGTCGGATGTGAGCTCCATTCAAATGCAGTAACTCAAACCAAAACTAGTTTCAGGTAGTCCACCATCAGTGGAACACGACCCGCAGGTTTTTTAGGCTCATTGCATTTAAATGGCGCTTGGGTCGGGGCTGTAAGTGCGAGCACCCAGCAAACGTTTGTATTGCGTTTTCACGCTTAGTCATTTTTCGCTATTTAATGTAGTGTTTAACACCCGGTTTAATAGGTTCCTGACGGTGTAGAACTTTGAAATTTGGACCATAAGCTCACCTAAAAGAGCACTAAACACCGTGCAAATTTCAAAGATATTGGATTATTAGAAATATACGTTTACTCTTGAGCGTGCCTTACCAACTCGGTCATTTTACGCTGTGTAATATAATTTCGCGGCTTAATTGCGCTATGAAATGCCCATTGAAAACCGATGGATGGAAGCCCCATTTAATTGCAGTGGCTGCACTAAAGCATGCTTTTAGGTCGCCAAACATCCAATGAACACGACCTGCCAGGTTTTTCGGCTTACTGCACAACAGTTTTTCAAAGTTGGTGCTCCTAGCATAGGTCAGCATAACGTTTACATAGCAAACATATTGGGTAAGCCATATCTTTACGGTCAACGCTCGCAAACTTGCAGGGAACATAGAGAAGATCCAGCTGAGCTTCAGATCTCCCAACCTGCTGGAACCCAAGAATCCCGGAGGTCTTTCAGTACGCTATAGTACATCGATACTTTAGCGTGGATAACCTGCCCTGTACAATGCGATTTTATAACGCTTATTTAAATTCACCGCTCTCAATAGAGTCGTCGTAGTGTAGTGGTTAGAGTAATAGATAATAGTAGTTAGTATAATGGTCTCTCACAAGAGAGCCCCGGGTTCGAATCCCGTCACCGAACAGTTTTTTTTATGACTTTATTCTGCGGTTTCACACTTAGTAATTTTTCGCTATGTAATGTATTGTTTTACACCCGGTTAAATAGGTTCCTGACGGTCTAGAGCTTTGAAATTTGGAGCATAAGCTCACCTAAAAGAGCTCTAAACACCGTGCAAATTTCAAAGATATTGGGTTATTAGAAATATATGTTTACTCTTGAGCGTGCCTTACCAACTCGGTCATTTTACGCTGTGTAATATGGGGTTTAACACCCGGTTTAATAGGTTCCTGACGGTCTAGAAATTTGAAATTTGGAACATAAGCTCACCTAAAAGATCTCTAAACACCGTGCAAATTTCAAAGATATTGGATTATTAGAAATTCACGTTTTCTCGTGTTTGATCATAAATTCGCGACTTAATTGCCCAGTGAAATGCCTATTGGAAACCGTCGGATGTGAGCTTCATTCAAATGCAGTAACTCAAACCAAAACTGGTTTCAGGTAGTCCACCATCAGTGGAACACGACCCGCAGGTTTTTTAGGCTCATTGCATTTAAATGGCGCTTGGGTCGGGGCTGTAAGTGCGAGCACCCAGCAAACGTTTGTATTGCGTTTTCACGCTTAGTCATTTTTCGCTATTTAATGTAGTGTTTAACACCCGGTTTAATAGGTTCCTGACGGTGTAGAACTTTGAAATTTGGACCATAAGCTCACCTAAAAGAGCACTAAACACCGTGCAAATTTCAAAGATATTGGATTATTAGAAATATACGTTTACTCTTGAGCGTGCCTTACCAACTCGGTCATTTTACGCTGTGTAATATAATTTCGCGGCTTAATTGCGCTATGAAATGCCCATTGAAAACCGATGGATGGAAGCCCCATTTAATTGCAGTGGCTGCACTAAAGCATGCTTTTAGGTCGCCAAACATCCAATGAACACGACCTGCCAGGTTTTTCGGCTTACTGCACAACAGTTTTTCAAAGTTGGTGCTCCTAGCATAGGTCAGCATAACGTTTACATAGCAAACATATTGGGTAAGCCATATCTTTACGGTCAACGCTCGCAAACTTGCAGGGAACATAGAGAAGATCCAGCTGAGCTTCAGATCTCCCAACCTGCTGGAACCCAAGAATCCCGGAGGTCTTTCAGTACGCTATAGTACATCGATACTTTAGCGTGGATAACCTGCCCTGTACAATGCGATTTTATAACGCTTATTTAAATTCACCGCTCTCAATAGAGTCGTCGTAGTGTAGTGGTTAGAGTAATAGATAATAGTAGTTAGTATAATGGTCTCTCACAAGAGAGCCCCGGGTTCGAATCCCGTCACCGAACAGTTTTTTTTATGACTTTATTCTGCGGTTTCACACTTAGTAATTTTTCGCTATGTAATGTATTGTTTTACACCCGGTTAAATAGGTTCCTGACGGTCTAGAGCTTTGAAATTTGGAGCATAAGCTCACCTAAAAGAGCTCTAAACACCGTGCAAATTTCAAAGATATTGGGTTATTAGAAATATATGTTTACTCTTGAGCGTGCCTTACCAACTCGGTCATTTTACGCTGTGTAATATGGGGTTTAACACCCGGTTTAATAGGTTCCTGACGGTCTAGAAATTTGAAATTTGGAACATAAGCTCACCTAAAAGATCTCTAAACACCGTGCAAATTTCAAAGATATTGGATTATTAGAAATTCACGTTTTCTCGTGTTTGATCATAAATTCGCGACTTAATTGCCCAGTGAAATGCCTATTGGAAACCGTCGGATGTGAGCTTCATTCAAATGCAGTAACTCAAACCAAAACTGGTTTCAGGTAGTCCACCATCAGTGGAACACGACCCGCAGGTTTTTTAGGCTCATTGCATTTAAATGGCGCTTGGGTCGGGGCTGTAAGTACGAGCACCCAGCAAACGTTTGTATTGCGTTTTCACACTTAGTCATTTTTCGCTATTTAATGTAGTGTTTAACACCCGGTTTAATAGGTTCCTGACGGTGTAGAACTTTGAAATTTGGACCATAAGCTCACCTAAAAGAGCTCCAAACACCGTGCAAATTTCAAAGATATTGGGTTATTAGAAATATATGTTTACTCTTGAGCGTGCCTTACCGACTCGAACATTTTACGCTGTGTAATATAGGGTTTAAAACCCGGTTTCATAGGTTCCTGACGGTCTAGAAATTTGAAATTTGGAACATAACCTCACCTAAAAGATCTCTAAACACCGTGCAAATTTCAAAGATATTGGATTATTAGAAATGCACGTTTTCTTGTGTTTGATCATAAATTCGCGACTTAATTGCCCAGTGAAATGCCTATTGGAAAACCGTCGGATGTGAGCTCCATTCAAATGCAGTAACTCAAACCAAAACTAGTTTCAGGTAGTCCACCATCAGTGGAACACGACCCGCAGGTTTTTTAGGCTCATTGCATTTAAATGGCGCTTGGGTCGGGGCTGTAAGTGCGAGCACCCAGCAAACGTTTGTATTGCGTTTTCACGCTTAGTCATTTTTCGCTATTTAATGTAGTGTTTAACACCCGGTTTAATAGGTTCCTGACGGTGTAGAACTTTGAAATTTGGACCATAAGCTCACCTAAAAGAGCACTAAACACCGTGCAAATTTCAAAGATATTGGATTATTAGAAATATACGTTTACTCTTGAGCGTGCCTTACCAACTCGGTCATTTTACGCTGTGTAATATAATTTCGCGGCTTAATTGCGCTATGAAATGCCCATTGAAAACCGATGGATGGAAGCCCCATTTAATTGCAGTGGCTGCACTAAAGCATGCTTTTAGGTCGCCAAACATCCAATGAACACGACCTGCCAGGTTTTTCGGCTTACTGCACAACAGTTTTTCAAAGTTGGTGCTCCTAGCATAGGTCAGCATAACGTTTACATAGCAAACATATTGGGTAAGCCATATCTTTACGGTCAACGCTCGCAAACTTGCAGGGAACATAGAGAAGATCCAGCTGAGCTTCAGATCTCCCAACCTGCTGGAACCCAAGAATCCCGGAGGTCTTTCAGTACGCTATAGTACATCGATACTTTAGCGTGGATAACCTGCCCTGTACAATGCGATTTTATAACGCTTATTTAAATTCACCGCTCTCAATAGAGTCGTCGTAGTGTAGTGGTTAGAGTAATAGATAATAGTAGTTAGTATAATGGTCTCTCACAAGAGAGCCCCGGGTTCGAATCCCGTCACCGAACAGTTTTTTTTATGACTTTATTCTGCGGTTTCACACTTAGTAATTTTTCGCTATGTAATGTATTGTTTTACACCCGGTTAAATAGGTTCCTGACGGTCTAGAGCTTTGAAATTTGGAGCATAAGCTCACCTAAAAGAGCTCTAAACACCGTGCAAATTTCAAAGATATTGGGTTATTAGAAATATATGTTTACTCTTGAGCGTGCCTTACCAACTCGGTCATTTTACGCTGTGTAATATGGGGTTTAACACCCGGTTTAATAGGTTCCTGACGGTCTAGAAATTTGAAATTTGGAACATAAGCTCACCTAAAAGATCTCTAAACACCGTGCAAATTTCAAAGATATTGGATTATTAGAAATTCACGTTTTCTCGTGTTTGATCATAAATTCGCGACTTAATTGCCCAGTGAAATGCCTATTGGAAACCGTCGGATGTGAGCTTCATTCAAATGCAGTAACTCAAACCAAAACTGGTTTCAGGTAGTCCACCATCAGTGGAACACGACCCGCAGGTTTTTTAGGCTCATTGCATTTAAATGGCGCTTGGGTCGGGGCTGTAAGTACGAGCACCCAGCAAACGTTTGTATTGCGTTTTCACACTTAGTCATTTTTCGCTATTTAATGTAGTGTTTAACACCCGGTTTAATAGGTTCCTGACGGTGTAGAACTTTGAAATTTGGACCATAAGCTCACCTAAAAGAGCTCCAAACACCGTGCAAATTTCAAAGATATTGGGTTATTAGAAATATATGTTTACTCTTGAGCGTGCCTTACCGACTCGAACATTTTACGCTGTGTAATATAGGGTTTAAAACCCGGTTTCATAGGTTCCTGACGGTCTAGAAATTTGAAATTTGGAACATAACCTCACCTAAAAGATCTCTAAACACCGTGCAAATTTCAAAGATATTGGATTATTAGAAATGCACGTTTTCTTGTGTTTGATCATAAATTCGCGACTTAATTGCCCAGTGAAATGCCTATTGGAAAACCGTCGGATGTGAGCTCCATTCAAATGCAGTAACTCAAACCAAAACTAGTTTCAGGTAGTCCACCATCAGTGGAACACGACCCGCAGGTTTTTTAGGCTCATTGCATTTAAATGGCGCTTGGGTCGGGGCTGTAAGTGCGAGCACCCAGCAAACGTTTGTATTGCGTTTTCACGCTTAGTCATTTTTCGCTATTTAATGTAGTGTTTAACACCCGGTTTAATAGGTTCCTGACGGTGTAGAACTTTGAAATTTGGACCATAAGCTCACCTAAAAGAGCACTAAACACCGTGCAAATTTCAAAGATATTGGATTATTAGAAATATACGTTTACTCTTGAGCGTGCCTTACCAACTCGGTCATTTTACGCTGTGTAATATAATTTCGCGGCTTAATTGCGCTATGAAATGCCCATTGAAAACCGATGGATGGAAGCCCCATTTAATTGCAGTGGCTGCACTAAAGCATGCTTTTAGGTCGCCAAACATCCAATGAACACGACCTGCCAGGTTTTTCGGCTTACTGCACAACAGTTTTTCAAAGTTGGTGCTCCTAGCATAGGTCAGCATAACGTTTACATAGCAAACATATTGGGTAAGCCATATCTTTACGGTCAACGCTCGCAAACTTGCAGGGAACATAGAGAAGATCCAGCTGAGCTTCAGATCTCCCAACCTGCTGGAACCCAAGAATCCCGGAGGTCTTTCAGTACGCTATAGTACATCGATACTTTAGCGTGGATAACCTGCCCTGTACAATGCGATTTTATAACGCTTATTTAAATTCACCGCTCTCAATAGAGTCGTCGTAGTGTAGTGGTTAGAGTAATAGATAATAGTAGTTAGTATAATGGTCTCTCACAAGAGAGCCCCGGGTTCGAATCCCGTCACCGAACAGTTTTTTTTATGACTTTATTCTGCGGTTTCACACTTAGTAATTTTTCGCTATGTAATGTATTGTTTTACACCCGGTTAAATAGGTTCCTGACGGTCTAGAGCTTTGAAATTTGGAGCATAAGCTCACCTAAAAGAGCTCTAAACACCGTGCAAATTTCAAAGATATTGGGTTATTAGAAATATATGTTTACTCTTGAGCGTGCCTTACCAACTCGGTCATTTTACGCTGTGTAATATGGGGTTTAACACCCGGTTTAATAGGTTCCTGACGGTCTAGAAATTTGAAATTTGGAACATAAGCTCACCTAAAAGATCTCTAAACACCGTGCAAATTTCAAAGATATTGGATTATTAGAAATTCACGTTTTCTCGTGTTTGATCATAAATTCGCGACTTAATTGCCCAGTGAAATGCCTATTGGAAACCGTCGGATGTGAGCTTCATTCAAATGCAGTAACTCAAACCAAAACTGGTTTCAGGTAGTCCACCATCAGTGGAACACGACCCGCAGGTTTTTTAGGCTCATTGCATTTAAATGGCGCTTGGGTCGGGGCTGTAAGTACGAGCACCCAGCAAACGTTTGTATTGCGTTTTCACACTTAGTCATTTTTCGCTATTTAATGTAGTGTTTAACACCCGGTTTAATAGGTTCCTGACGGTGTAGAACTTTGAAATTTGGACCATAAGCTCACCTAAAAGAGCTCCAAACACCGTGCAAATTTCAAAGATATTGGGTTATTAGAAATATATGTTTACTCTTGAGCGTGCCTTACCGACTCGAACATTTTACGCTGTGTAATATAGGGTTTAAAACCCGGTTTCATAGGTTCCTGACGGTCTAGAAATTTGAAATTTGGAACATAACCTCACCTAAAAGATCTCTAAACACCGTGCAAATTTCAAAGATATTGGATTATTAGAAATGCACGTTTTCTTGTGTTTGATCATAAATTCGCGACTTAATTGCCCAGTGAAATGCCTATTGGAAAACCGTCGGATGTGAGCTCCATTCAAATGCAGTAACTCAAACCAAAACTAGTTTCAGGTAGTCCACCATCAGTGGAACACGACCCGCAGGTTTTTTAGGCTCATTGCATTTAAATGGCGCTTGGGTCGGGGCTGTAAGTGCGAGCACCCAGCAAACGTTTGTATTGCGTTTTCACGCTTAGTCATTTTTCGCTATTTAATGTAGTGTTTAACACCCGGTTTAATAGGTTCCTGACGGTGTAGAACTTTGAAATTTGGACCATAAGCTCACCTAAAAGAGCACTAAACACCGTGCAAATTTCAAAGATATTGGATTATTAGAAATATACGTTTACTCTTGAGCGTGCCTTACCAACTCGGTCATTTTACGCTGTGTAATATAATTTCGCGGCTTAATTGCGCTATGAAATGCCCATTGAAAACCGATGGATGGAAGCCCCATTTAATTGCAGTGGCTGCACTAAAGCATGCTTTTAGGTCGCCAAACATCCAATGAACACGACCTGCCAGGTTTTTCGGCTTACTGCACAACAGTTTTTCAAAGTTGGTGCTCCTAGCATAGGTCAGCATAACGTTTACATAGCAAACATATTGGGTAAGCCATATCTTTACGGTCAACGCTCGCAAACTTGCAGGGAACATAGAGAAGATCCAGCTGAGCTTCAGATCTCCCAACCTGCTGGAACCCAAGAATCCCGGAGGTCTTTCAGTACGCTATAGTACATCGATACTTTAGCGTGGATAACCTGCCCTGTACAATGCGATTTTATAACGCTTATTTAAATTCACCGCTCTCAATAGAGTCGTCGTAGTGTAGTGGTTAGAGTAATAGATAATAGTAGTTAGTATAATGGTCTCTCACAAGAGAGCCCCGGGTTCGAATCCCGTCACCGAACAGTTTTTTTTATGACTTTATTCTGCGGTTTCACACTTAGTAATTTTTCGCTATGTAATGTATTGTTTTACACCCGGTTAAATAGGTTCCTGACGGTCTAGAGCTTTGAAATTTGGAGCATAAGCTCACCTAAAAGAGCTCTAAACACCGTGCAAATTTCAAAGATATTGGGTTATTAGAAATATATGTTTACTCTTGAGCGTGCCTTACCAACTCGGTCATTTTACGCTGTGTAATATGGGGTTTAACACCCGGTTTAATAGGTTCCTGACGGTCTAGAAATTTGAAATTTGGAACATAAGCTCACCTAAAAGATCTCTAAACACCGTGCAAATTTCAAAGATATTGGATTATTAGAAATTCACGTTTTCTCGTGTTTGATCATAAATTCGCGACTTAATTGCCCAGTGAAATGCCTATTGGAAACCGTCGGATGTGAGCTTCATTCAAATGCAGTAACTCAAACCAAAACTGGTTTCAGGTAGTCCACCATCAGTGGAACACGACCCGCAGGTTTTTTAGGCTCATTGCATTTAAATGGCGCTTGGGTCGGGGCTGTAAGTACGAGCACCCAGCAAACGTTTGTATTGCGTTTTCACACTTAGTCATTTTTCGCTATTTAATGTAGTGTTTAACACCCGGTTTAATAGGTTCCTGACGGTGTAGAACTTTGAAATTTGGACCATAAGCTCACCTAAAAGAGCTCCAAACACCGTGCAAATTTCAAAGATATTGGGTTATTAGAAATATATGTTTACTCTTGAGCGTGCCTTACCGACTCGAACATTTTACGCTGTGTAATATAGGGTTTAAAACCCGGTTTCATAGGTTCCTGACGGTCTAGAAATTTGAAATTTGGAACATAACCTCACCTAAAAGATCTCTAAACACCGTGCAAATTTCAAAGATATTGGATTATTAGAAATGCACGTTTTCTTGTGTTTGATCATAAATTCGCGACTTAATTGCCCAGTGAAATGCCTATTGGAAAACCGTCGGATGTGAGCTCCATTCAAATGCAGTAACTCAAACCAAAACTAGTTTCAGGTAGTCCACCATCAGTGGAACACGACCCGCAGGTTTTTTAGGCTCATTGCATTTAAATGGCGCTTGGGTCGGGGCTGTAAGTGCGAGCACCCAGCAAACGTTTGTATTGCGTTTTCACGCTTAGTCATTTTTCGCTATTTAATGTAGTGTTTAACACCCGGTTTAATAGGTTCCTGACGGTGTAGAACTTTGAAATTTGGACCATAAGCTCACCTAAAAGAGCACTAAACACCGTGCAAATTTCAAAGATATTGGATTATTAGAAATATACGTTTACTCTTGAGCGTGCCTTACCAACTCGGTCATTTTACGCTGTGTAATATAATTTCGCGGCTTAATTGCGCTATGAAATGCCCATTGAAAACCGATGGATGGAAGCCCCATTTAATTGCAGTGGCTGCACTAAAGCATGCTTTTAGGTCGCCAAACATCCAATGAACACGACCTGCCAGGTTTTTCGGCTTACTGCACAACAGTTTTTCAAAGTTGGTGCTCCTAGCATAGGTCAGCATAACGTTTACATAGCAAACATATTGGGTAAGCCATATCTTTACGGTCAACGCTCGCAAACTTGCAGGGAACATAGAGAAGATCCAGCTGAGCTTCAGATCTCCCAACCTGCTGGAACCCAAGAATCCCGGAGGTCTTTCAGTACGCTATAGTACATCGATACTTTAGCGTGGATAACCTGCCCTGTACAATGCGATTTTATAACGCTTATTTAAATTCACCGCTCTCAATAGAGTCGTCGTAGTGTAGTGGTTAGAGTAATAGATAATAGTAGTTAGTATAATGGTCTCTCACAAGAGAGCCCCGGGTTCGAATCCCGTCACCGAACAGTTTTTTTTATGACTTTATTCTGCGGTTTCACACTTAGTAATTTTTCGCTATGTAATGTATTGTTTTACACCCGGTTAAATAGGTTCCTGACGGTCTAGAGCTTTGAAATTTGGAGCATAAGCTCACCTAAAAGAGCTCTAAACACCGTGCAAATTTCAAAGATATTGGGTTATTAGAAATATATGTTTACTCTTGAGCGTGCCTTACCAACTCGGTCATTTTACGCTGTGTAATATGGGGTTTAACACCCGGTTTAATAGGTTCCTGACGGTCTAGAAATTTGAAATTTGGAACATAAGCTCACCTAAAAGATCTCTAAACACCGTGCAAATTTCAAAGATATTGGATTATTAGAAATTCACGTTTTCTCGTGTTTGATCATAAATTCGCGACTTAATTGCCCAGTGAAATGCCTATTGGAAACCGTCGGATGTGAGCTTCATTCAAATGCAGTAACTCAAACCAAAACTGGTTTCAGGTAGTCCACCATCAGTGGAACACGACCCGCAGGTTTTTTAGGCTCATTGCATTTAAATGGCGCTTGGGTCGGGGCTGTAAGTACGAGCACCCAGCAAACGTTTGTATTGCGTTTTCACACTTAGTCATTTTTCGCTATTTAATGTAGTGTTTAACACCCGGTTTAATAGGTTCCTGACGGTGTAGAACTTTGAAATTTGGACCATAAGCTCACCTAAAAGAGCTCCAAACACCGTGCAAATTTCAAAGATATTGGGTTATTAGAAATATATGTTTACTCTTGAGCGTGCCTTACCGACTCGAACATTTTACGCTGTGTAATATAGGGTTTAAAACCCGGTTTCATAGGTTCCTGACGGTCTAGAAATTTGAAATTTGGAACATAACCTCACCTAAAAGATCTCTAAACACCGTGCAAATTTCAAAGATATTGGATTATTAGAAATGCACGTTTTCTTGTGTTTGATCATAAATTCGCGACTTAATTGCCCAGTGAAATGCCTATTGGAAAACCGTCGGATGTGAGCTCCATTCAAATGCAGTAACTCAAACCAAAACTAGTTTCAGGTAGTCCACCATCAGTGGAACACGACCCGCAGGTTTTTTAGGCTCATTGCATTTAAATGGCGCTTGGGTCGGGGCTGTAAGTGCGAGCACCCAGCAAACGTTTGTATTGCGTTTTCACGCTTAGTCATTTTTCGCTATTTAATGTAGTGTTTAACACCCGGTTTAATAGGTTCCTGACGGTGTAGAACTTTGAAATTTGGACCATAAGCTCACCTAAAAGAGCACTAAACACCGTGCAAATTTCAAAGATATTGGATTATTAGAAATATACGTTTACTCTTGAGCGTGCCTTACCAACTCGGTCATTTTACGCTGTGTAATATAATTTCGCGGCTTAATTGCGCTATGAAATGCCCATTGAAAACCGATGGATGGAAGCCCCATTTAATTGCAGTGGCTGCACTAAAGCATGCTTTTAGGTCGCCAAACATCCAATGAACACGACCTGCCAGGTTTTTCGGCTTACTGCACAACAGTTTTTCAAAGTTGGTGCTCCTAGCATAGGTCAGCATAACGTTTACATAGCAAACATATTGGGTAAGCCATATCTTTACGGTCAACGCTCGCAAACTTGCAGGGAACATAGAGAAGATCCAGCTGAGCTTCAGATCTCCCAACCTGCTGGAACCCAAGAATCCCGGAGGTCTTTCAGTACGCTATAGTACATCGATACTTTAGCGTGGATAACCTGCCCTGTACAATGCGATTTTATAACGCTTATTTAAATTCACCGCTCTCAATAGAGTCGTCGTAGTGTAGTGGTTAGAGTAATAGATAATAGTAGTTAGTATAATGGTCTCTCACAAGAGAGCCCCGGGTTCGAATCCCGTCACCGAACAGTTTTTTTTATGACTTTATTCTGCGGTTTCACACTTAGTAATTTTTCGCTATGTAATGTATTGTTTTACACCCGGTTAAATAGGTTCCTGACGGTCTAGAGCTTTGAAATTTGGAGCATAAGCTCACCTAAAAGAGCTCTAAACACCGTGCAAATTTCAAAGATATTGGGTTATTAGAAATATATGTTTACTCTTGAGCGTGCCTTACCAACTCGGTCATTTTACGCTGTGTAATATGGGGTTTAACACCCGGTTTAATAGGTTCCTGACGGTCTAGAAATTTGAAATTTGGAACATAAGCTCACCTAAAAGATCTCTAAACACCGTGCAAATTTCAAAGATATTGGATTATTAGAAATTCACGTTTTCTCGTGTTTGATCATAAATTCGCGACTTAATTGCCCAGTGAAATGCCTATTGGAAACCGTCGGATGTGAGCTTCATTCAAATGCAGTAACTCAAACCAAAACTGGTTTCAGGTAGTCCACCATCAGTGGAACACGACCCGCAGGTTTTTTAGGCTCATTGCATTTAAATGGCGCTTGGGTCGGGGCTGTAAGTACGAGCACCCAGCAAACGTTTGTATTGCGTTTTCACACTTAGTCATTTTTCGCTATTTAATGTAGTGTTTAACACCCGGTTTAATAGGTTCCTGACGGTGTAGAACTTTGAAATTTGGACCATAAGCTCACCTAAAAGAGCTCCAAACACCGTGCAAATTTCAAAGATATTGGGTTATTAGAAATATATGTTTACTCTTGAGCGTGCCTTACCGACTCGAACATTTTACGCTGTGTAATATAGGGTTTAAAACCCGGTTTCATAGGTTCCTGACGGTCTAGAAATTTGAAATTTGGAACATAACCTCACCTAAAAGATCTCTAAACACCGTGCAAATTTCAAAGATATTGGATTATTAGAAATGCACGTTTTCTTGTGTTTGATCATAAATTCGCGACTTAATTGCCCAGTGAAATGCCTATTGGAAAACCGTCGGATGTGAGCTCCATTCAAATGCAGTAACTCAAACCAAAACTAGTTTCAGGTAGTCCACCATCAGTGGAACACGACCCGCAGGTTTTTTAGGCTCATTGCATTTAAATGGCGCTTGGGTCGGGGCTGTAAGTGCGAGCACCCAGCAAACGTTTGTATTGCGTTTTCACGCTTAGTCATTTTTCGCTATTTAATGTAGTGTTTAACACCCGGTTTAATAGGTTCCTGACGGTGTAGAACTTTGAAATTTGGACCATAAGCTCACCTAAAAGAGCACTAAACACCGTGCAAATTTCAAAGATATTGGATTATTAGAAATATACGTTTACTCTTGAGCGTGCCTTACCAACTCGGTCATTTTACGCTGTGTAATATAATTTCGCGGCTTAATTGCGCTATGAAATGCCCATTGAAAACCGATGGATGGAAGCCCCATTTAATTGCAGTGGCTGCACTAAAGCATGCTTTTAGGTCGCCAAACATCCAATGAACACGACCTGCCAGGTTTTTCGGCTTACTGCACAACAGTTTTTCAAAGTTGGTGCTCCTAGCATAGGTCAGCATAACGTTTACATAGCAAACATATTGGGTAAGCCATATCTTTACGGTCAACGCTCGCAAACTTGCAGGGAACATAGAGAAGATCCAGCTGAGCTTCAGATCTCCCAACCTGCTGGAACCCAAGAATCCCGGAGGTCTTTCAGTACGCTATAGTACATCGATACTTTAGCGTGGATAACCTGCCCTGTACAATGCGATTTTATAACGCTTATTTAAATTCACCGCTCTCAATAGAGTCGTCGTAGTGTAGTGGTTAGAGTAATAGATAATAGTAGTTAGTATAATGGTCTCTCACAAGAGAGCCCCGGGTTCGAATCCCGTCACCGAACAGTTTTTTTTATGACTTTATTCTGCGGTTTCACACTTAGTAATTTTTCGCTATGTAATGTATTGTTTTACACCCGGTTAAATAGGTTCCTGACGGTCTAGAGCTTTGAAATTTGGAGCATAAGCTCACCTAAAAGAGCTCTAAACACCGTGCAAATTTCAAAGATATTGGGTTATTAGAAATATATGTTTACTCTTGAGCAGGGTTAGGGTTAGGGGTGTTTTTTATACCATATAAAGGCCTCCGTTATAAAGGCCCTTTCCTATATAAAGGCCTTCGTATATATTGTCAAGGATACTATACTAGAATGACAGGGCTGACGCGGGCGCTTGCTAGGCCGAAGGTCCCCGGTCCGCGCGGGGCTCCTGGACGCTACCCACATCGTGAATTAGATGTGGACATCAGATGAAAGTGTGGGTAGCGTCATGACACTTAGTCGATTTTGCGAAAACTTCACGGACCGAGAACTGCCCGGTCTCTCGGCCTATCGACGCTACCCACATTCTGTGAAGACATGTTCATGTCGCTACCCACATTTTAATCGCTGTGACTATATGTGTGGAGCGGAAAGGCGGGGAAAAGGTGAAATTTTCACTAGGCCGCAGCCCCGCTAGAATGACAGGCCTGACGCGGGCGCTTGCTAGGCCGAACGTCCCCGGTCCGCGCGGGGCTCCTGGACGCTACCCACATCGTGAATTTAAATGTGGACATCAGATGAAAGTGTGGGTAGCGTCATGACACTTAGTCGATTTTGCGAAAACTTCACGGACCGAGAACCGCCCGGTCTCTCGGCCTATCGACGCTACCCACATTCTGTGAAGACAAGTTCAGGTCGCTACCCACATTTTAATCGCTGTGACTATATGTAGGGGAGCGGAAAGGCGGGGAAGGGTGAAATTTTCACTAAGCCGAAGCACCGCTAGAATGACAGGCCTGACGCGGGCGCTTGCCAGGCCGAAGGTCCCCGGTCCTCGCCGGGCTCCTGGACGCTTCCCACACCGTGAATTAAATGTCGACATTGGATGAAAGTGTGGGTAGCGTCAATACACTTAGTCGATTTTGCGAAAATTTCACGGACCGAGAACTGCCCGGTCTCTCGGCCTATCGACGCTACCCACATTCTGTGAAGACATGTTCATGTCGCTACCCACATTTTAATCGCTGTGACTATATGTAGGGGAGCGGAAAGGCGGGGAAGGGTGAAATTTTCACTAAGCCGAAGCACCGCTAGAATGACAGGCCTGACGCGGGCGCTTGCCAGGCCGAAGGTCCACGGTCCTCGCCGGGCTCCTGGACGCTTCCCACACCGTGAATTAAATGTCGACATTGGATGAGAGTGTGGGTAGCGTCAATACACTTAGTCGATTTTGCGAAAATTTCACGGACCGAGAACTGCCCGGTCTCTCGGCCTATCGACGCTACCCACATTCTGTGAAGACATGTTCATGTCGCTACCCACATTTTAATCGCTGTGACTATATGTGGGGAGCGGAAAGGCCGGGAAAGGGTGAAATTTTCACTAGGCCGCAGCCCCGCTAGAATGAGAGGCCTGACGCGGGCGCTTGCTAGGCCGAACGTCCCCGGTCCGCGCGGGGCTCCTGGACGCTACCCACATCGTGAATTAAATGTGGACATCAGATGAAAGTGTGGGTAGCGTCATGACACTTAGTCGATTTTGCGAAAACTTCACGGACCGAGAACTGCCCGGTCTCTCGGCCTATCGACGCTACCCACATTCTGTGAAGACAAGTTCAGGTCGCTACCCACATTTTAATCGCTGTGACTATATGTAGGGGAGCGGAAAGGCGGGGAAGGGTGAAATTTTCACTAAGCCGAAGCACCGCTAGAATGACAGGCCTGACGCGGGCGCTTGCCAGGCCGAAGGTCCCCGGTCCTCGCCGGGCTCCTGGACGCTTCCCACACCGTGAATTAAATGTCGACATTGGATGAAAGTGTGGGTAGCGTCAATACACTTAGTCGATTTTGCGAAAATTTCACGGACCGAGAACTGCCCGGTCTCTCGGCCTATCGACGCTACCCACATTCTGTGAAGACAAGTTCAGGTCGCTACCCACATTTTAATCGCTGTGACTATATGTAGGGGAGCGGAAAGGCGGGGAAGGGTGAAATTTTCACTAAGCCGAAGCACCGCTAGAATGACAGGCCTGACGCGGGCGCTTGCCAGGCCGAAGGTCCACGGTCCTCGCCGGGCTCCTGGACGCTTCCCACACCGTGAATTAAATGTCGACATTGGATGAAAGTGTGGGTAGCGTCAATACACTTAGTCGATTTTGCGAAAATTTCACGGACCGAGAACTGCCCGGTCTCTCGGCCTATCGACGCTACCCACATTCTGTGAAGACATGTTCATGTCGCTACCCACATTTTAATCGCTGTGACTATATGTGGGGAGCGGAAAGGCCGGGAAAGGGTGAAATTTTCACTAGGCCGCAGCCCCGCTAGAATGAGAGGCCTGACGCGGGCGCTTGCTAGGCCGAACGTCCCCGGTCCGCGCGGGGCTCCTGGACGCTACCCACATCGTGAATTAAATGTGGACATCAGATGAAAGTGTGGGTAGCGTCATGACACTTAGTCGATTTTGCGAAAACTTCACGGACCGAGAACTGCCCGGTCTCTCGGCCTATCGACGCTACCCACATTCTGTGAAGACAAGTTCAGGTCGCTACCCACATTTTAATCGCTGTGACTATATGTAGGGGAGCGGAAAGTCGGGGAAGGGTGAAATTTTCACTAAGCCGCAGCACCGGTAGAATGACAGGCCTGACGCGGGCGCTTGCCAGGCCGAAGGTCCCCGGTCCTCGCTGGGCTCCTGGACGCTTCCCACACCGTGAATTAAATGTCGACATTGGATGAAAGTGTGGGTAGCGTCAATACACTTAGTCGATTTTGCGAAAATTTCACGGACCGGGAACTGCCCGGTCTCTCGGTCTGTCGACGCTACCCACATTCTGTGAAGACATGTTCAAGTCGCTACCCACATTTTAATCGCTGTGACTATATGTGGGGAGAGAGGAAAGGCCGGGAAAGGGTGAAATTTTCACTAGGCCGCAGCCCCGCTAGAATGACAGGCCTGACGCGGGCGCTTGCTAGGCCGAACGTCCCCGGTCCGCGCGGGGCTCATTGACGCTACCCACATCGTGAATTAAATGTGGACATCAGATGAAAGTGTGGGTAGCGTCATGACACTTAGTCGATTTGGCGAAAACTTCACGGACCGAGAACCGCCCGGTCTCTCGGCCTATCGACGCTACCCACATTCCATGAAGACAGGTTCATGTCGCTACCCACATTTTAATCGCTGTGACTATATGTGGGGAGCGGAAAGGCAGGAAAGGGCGAAATTTTCACTAGGCCGCAGCCCCGCCAGTATGAGTGGCCTGACGCGGGCGCTTGCTAGGCCGAACGTCCCCGGTCCGCGCGGGGCTCCTGGACGCTACGCACATCGTGAATTGGATGTCGACATTGGATGAAAATGTGGGTAGCGTCATGACACTTAGTCGATTTTGCGAAAACTTCGCCGACCGAGAACTCACCGGTCTCTCGGCCTATCGCCTATCGACGCTACCCACATTCCATTCAGGCAAGTTCAAGTCGCTACCCACATTTTAATCGCTGTGACTATATGTAGGGAGAGCTGCTGGTCGGAGGGGGTGAAATTTTCACTTGGCCGGAGCTCCCCTAGATTGAGTGGCTTGACGTTGGAGGTTGCTGGGCCGGAGGTCCCCTGGACTGCGGGCGAGAGGCCGCGGAGCGAGCAGGGCGCTTCACTCCGCCGAATGCCGTGCAAGAGGCCGGCGCCGGCCTGAGTTCGGAGAGAGTTGCTCTGGGCCGAGATCCGGGGAAAAGCCGAAGACGCTTCAGTCCGCCGAATGCCCTGCCAGAGGCCAAAGCCGGCCTGAACTCGGTGAAAGCATCTCTTGGCAGAAAAACGGGTGAGAGGCGGGCCGCGGCCCATATTCCTAGATAATGGTCATGATGGTGAAATGTCGACACGGTCACCCTGTCAGGACGGTACCCACATTTTAATCGCTGTGACTATAGGTGTAGAGGGCTCTCTCGCTTGGAAACGTTTCGGCGGTAGTACGGTGAGAGAGGCGACTTTCGAAAAGGACCTGCTATGCAGAAATCCCCAGTAGAGGCCGCGTATCGGAGCTTCGGCTTGGATATTCGCTACAAATGGAATTGACGGACGGCCCCCGGCCGACATGGCAAACCGAGGACTCTCTCGTCAGGTCGTCTCGCAAACGATGTACGGGAGAGATACGGCACGCGCAGAACAGGCCCTGCATCGGGGACCCTAGTACCGTGCCGCACCGAGGAATGCCAATCGTCGGAAAGACCGGGCAGCAGGCGGGTCGGAATCTTCCTTTCGGGAGCTCCCCGCCACGGCCGTCTAACGTCAGTCGTCGGCCCGACGTGGCAAACCGAGGACTCTCTCGTCAGGTCGTCTCGCAAACGATGTACGGGAGAGATACGGCACGCGCAGAAAAGGCCCTGCATCGGGGACCCTAGTACCGTGCCGCACCGAGGAATGCCAGCCGTCGGAAAGACCGGGCAGCAGGCGGGTCGGAATCTTCCTTCGGGGAGCTCCTCGCCACGGCCGCCCAACCCTTGGTACTGGCAACAAAGACGCCGAGCGGCTGTGACGCCCCTTGCGCTGCCTTCGTGCATCTGCAATCGTGGTCTCCAGCGGCTGTGACGCCCCCCTTGCGCTTGCCTTCTGGGCATTCCCGCAATCGTGGCCTCTCCAGCTCGTGCTCGCTGCGCACTGAACGTGGTCGGCTTTGCCGGCCGGGTCTCGAGAAGCTTAGCGTGGGCCGCTCGATTCCGCTTGTAACCGAGCCGGACGAGTCCTGCGAGTCGATCCCGGTTCATCCGGGACCTCGACGGCGAACGCCAGTCAGCGGCCGGGCGCCCGTTCCCAGCAATGGGCGCCCGCGACCGCGTGGTCAGCCACCCCGAAAGGGGCAGAGCGCGACCCTCCGCCGCCCAGAGCCGGGTCCTGCACCACAGAACCCCCAGCGCGCTCGGGCGGCAAGACCGTTGTGCCAGCAGCAGCAGCACACCTCCGACCGGGCGGCACGCCCTTCGGAAAGGCGGTCGGACGGCGGCGAGCCGGAGCTCCACCCCTCGCGGTGTCTCCGCAGCGAGCCGACCGGACGGCCGGGCGAAATGCACTCGCAGAGTAGCTACCTGGTTGATCCTGCCAGTAGTCATATGCTTGTCTCAAAGATTAAGCCATGCATGTCTAAGTACACGCCTCAAGACGGCGAGACTGCGAATGGCTCATTAAATCAGTTATGGTTCCTTAGATCGTACAATCCTACTTGGATAACTGTGGCAATTCTAGAGCTAATACATGCAACACAGCTCCGACCTCACGGGAAGAGCGCTTTTGTTAGCCCAAAACCAATCCGGTCCTCGCGGCCGGCCCACCTGGTGACTCTGAACAACTTTGTGCCGATCGCATGCCCTAGCGGCGGCGACGTATCTTTCAAATGTCTGCCCTATCAACTGTCGATGGTACGTGCTATGCCTACCATGGTGATAACGGGTAACGGGGAATCAGGGTTCGATTCCGGAGAGGGAGCATGAGATACGGCTACCACATCCAAGGAAGGCAGCAGGCGCGCAAATTACCCACTCCCGACACGGGGAGGTAGTGACGAAAAATAACAATACGGGACTCATTCGAGACCCCGTAATTGGAATGAGTACACTTTAAATCCTTTAACGAGGATCCATTGGAGGGCAAGTCTGGTGCCAGCAGCCGCGGTAATTCCAGCTCCAATAGCGTATATTAAAGTTGCTGCAGTTAAAAAGCTCGTAGTTGGATCTTGGGCGCAGGCTTGCGGTCCGTCTCGCGGCGGTCACTGCTCGTCCTGGCCCCCACGCCGGCGTACCGTCCCTTGGTGCTCTTGACTGAGTGTCTCGGGCGGCCGGAACGTTTACTTTGAAGAAATTAGAGTGCTCAAAGCAGGCCTTTGCCGCCTGTATAATGGTGCATGGAATAATGGAATAGGATCTCGGTTCTATTTTGTTGGTTTTCGGAGCTCGAGATAATGATTAATAGGGACTGACGGGGGCATTCGTATTGCGGCGCTAGAGGTGAAATTCTTGGACCGTCGCAAGACGAACTACAGCGAAAGCATTTGCCAAGCATGTTTTCATTAATCAAGAACGAAAGTCAGAGGTTCGAAGACGATCAGATACCGTCGTAGTTCTGACCGTAAACGATGCCAACTGTCGATCCGCCGGAGTTGCTTCAATGACTCGGCGGGCAGCCTCCGGGAAACCAAAGTTTCTGGGTTCCGGGGGGAGTATGGTTGCAAAGCTGAAACTTAAAGGAATTGACGGAAGGGCACCACCAGGAGTGGAGCCTGTGGCTTAATTTGACTCAACACGGGGAACCTCACCCGGCCCGGACACTGCAAGGATTGACAGATTGAGAGCTCTTTCTTGATTCGGTGGGTGGTGGTGCATGGCCGTTCTTAGTTGGTGGAGCGATTTGTCTGGTTAATTCCGATAACGAACGAGACTCTAGCCTGCTAAATAGTTCGGGGATCCTTCGGAGTCCCCGCCAAACTTCTTAGAGGGACAAGTGGCGCTTAGCCACACGAGATTGAGCAATAACAGGTCTAGAATCTGTAACTTGCAGAATGTCACTGATTGATTCTTTGAATGCCACGCGGCAGAAAGACACATCAACACAGAAATCTGAAAGTCCTGATAAACCTGGATGGGAATTGTCATCAGTGGATGAAAATCATATTTTCCCTACAACGAGTCTAATTCTGCGAAGAAATGGACTGTCTCTGGAAGAAAATGACATTCCATTTAATGTCTACACTAAGGTTCCCATCATGCTTCCTAGTGCAATCCTAGATATCAACAGTCATGAAATACTTGCTATTGCGCTATATTTCAAAAGAAAAATTATTCACAATGATTACGGCAGATATACCAACTGCAGAAGAATTACACGGTCCAAAGGACTTGATCAACAGAGCCAAAAGAAGCAAAGGCATTACAATTAAACGCACTATCAAATCCAAAATCCAGAATGTCAGAACAGAAAGACAAACAAAAGAAGACAAAAGGCAAAAACAAGTTGCAAAGGAGGTAAGAAAAGTTGATTCGTTTGCCTCTGAAAATAATGCTTGTCAAGCATTATTAAAAGCAGACAGTTCAAAACCTAAAGTAATGAAGTCAATAGGGATGCAAAGAGCTTTAAAAGGATTACTTCATTCGGCAATACAATTGTCACCAAATGATCATGCAAGCGAAGAGTTCTTGAAATTCATTCTTACAGCAATTCCAGAGGAAGTAACACGTTCTGCCTCCATCTGTACTTTTGATTTTGCTGGGATGAAGTTCAAAGCAGGGAATGTGAAGTCTGGAAAGGGGTATATCCATTTTGTTCAAACCATGTTAAATAGCATACTGTATCAAACCAGTAATGTGTCTAAGGTAATCATAAGTGAAGAGAAATATTCGTTTACACCAGATGAATTGAAAGCTTACACAAGAGATCAACGAAAGTCTAGTTCTTCCTCTGATGTGAGTCATCTAAAAACAAGTACCAGATATCTTAATGATAATTCATTTGACAAAGATGTTTTAACAAAAACAGAAGAGGGAAAAAAAGAAATTAGCCTGTACCTTTCCAAAAATATGAATAGGATACAGCTGGCCAAAGATATCACTATCATTGTAGACAGCGAACACCACCTTACCACTTACTGCTCATGCGAAGGTGTATGCAAAAAGATTTGCAAGAAAGTTTGAACACCCCTTCAGTTCAGTTATGCAGACAATTTGTTGCAAGAAGAATTACTTCTACAGAATGTAAAACAAGCAAAGGGAGAGGCAGAAATGGCTGTTTGTGACTGGTTAGTACATGTACAGAATGAAGTCCAGCCAGGAGAATCAGTTGTCTGTTTTGTGACATCTGGAGAAATAGATGCTGTCTATCTTCACCTGTATGCTGTCAACAAATTTTGGAAAAAAGACAGTGATGGAAAGTACAGCAGTCCAGTCTTTGTAATTTTACAAAAGCAGGGTGGCAAGATGGACATTTATAATGTAACTGCGTTGCTTGAAATCTTTCAAAACGTATTTGAAGACCAGTTAATTGGAATAAAAATAGCATTCTGTTTATGTATTGGAGGAAATGACTTTATACCCAAATTTCATCAAATTTCCCATGACACAGTATTGAAACTATTCATGGCAAATAAAAAGTACCGACAGAATTTATTTTTGAATGATGGTATGAAATTTAATCTCTGCAAAGATGTTTATATTGACTTTGTGAAAAATCTGTACATCCCCAAAAAAATGAAAGATACCGCGATACCATATGAAACAGTTCGAGCAATGTCCATTGGCAAAGTATATGATGAAACACAAAGAGATGGTTACAGAATTAACGATCCAAGGAGATGGCTGCCGCCACAGTCTGCAGTTGATCGTTCAAGTCGTGCTTGAATATGTGCAGACTATTGGACAACATGATGCTCAGCTTCCAAACTTCATTGCTTGCAGGTGCATAACCAAAAATGATTCTGGAGAAATTGAATATAATTTCGGTCCAGAATGTCATTTCGCTAGTTTAGCTGATCTTCCTGAAGTTCAAACAAGAACAACAAAGCGACAACTAGATGACACACCGCAACGAGGTGCAAACCGAAAGAAGTTTTTAGCCTCGACACCGAAATATAAGACAAAATAAATGAATAAAGGGTTACCAATTTTTGTCCAAAAAGTGTAAATAGTTTTTACTAATAAAACTCATTATTACTGAATAATGGTGTACTGTATTTTGTAAGTGTTTTATAAAATTGTAAGTATTGTTTTATTGATTATTAGTATTTAGAAAAGACAAAAGACTTTATAAGTCAATTTTTATAACATTTTGTTGAAGTCCTGGAATAAATTATCAAACAACCACACACAATTTTAAATATTACTGACTTATGTTCGAATTTGACGAAAATCCTGTTTGAACCGCTGACAAATCTTGGTTTTGTGTGATAATAATGCTTGTACTTGCAACTTTTTATAACACTAATGAAATGCGAAATGAAAATCTAAAAGGCAGCTGATTAAGACACACCTTTATTGCTAGGGCGAACAGTTTAGATCAAGATCAGCCGGTACATTTGTGCCGGCTGATCTGTATCTACACTGGTCGCACATGCGTAAAAATGTGTATCTATACAGGAAATGGTTAAATAACTTGTCTGGTTGTGCATCTGAGTAAAGAACAATAAGCAATTGAAAATATATTGCTTTTTATTGTAAATATGAGTATGCATTGTAATAACTAAATCAGATGCTTATGATATAAAATATTTTAATTGTATTGCATTGTAAAAAAAAATAACTGATCTTCAACATTTGAAACAATCTGATTAAAATGGTCTCCTGAAAACTGCTATGCTATTATATTTTTTTAAGATCTGACTTATTGAGATTGCTGTACAAAGATCGGAGCATTTTAAAACCAGTTTTGTGGTGTATTTTAATGCATTATCTTCCAATAAGTTTAACTCTTCCTCCACATGTATACGCCTACATGGCATGAGTGAACAGTGTAGATCTAGATCAACTGACATATATGTGGCTTCTGATTAGGACCTACACTGTTTCCTTTTTGATATATTAGGTCATTTCTGACCAAAATGTTAACAGTGAAGATCTTGATCAGATGACACATCTGAGTCAGTTTATTTATTTTATCTATGACTAGTATACTATATTATCGTTTATGCCTAGGTTCAAGTTTTAAACCACGCTACATTTTGTATTTTATATGTTTTTTATTATACTATCATAGTTTTAAAATATTATTTTATGTAATTTAGACTGGGAGGACACATTTTCATTAAACATATATATCTGTGTTATTGAAATAACACTATTATTCATTTATTATATTATTCACTAGCTTATTGTGTGCTCAATACAAACATGCATCATTATCAAACAGAAATAAATCTTGTTATTGATCAAGGTTAGGTCAGGCATTCCTTGCTCTAATGATAAACATCTGGACAGAGAGTATCAGGCTGCAGTTAATGCTCGTAAATTATTTTGATAATGATCACCCGCTGAGAGTTAACAGTATAGAAATTTGATGGTTTCCAAGAAGGCTAGGGCTTATTCTCCAGTTTGCTTTTTCGCTGCGTGGGGTTTTTGAGTGTGGCGATTCCTGATATGCATATATTGCCTTTTCAATATCGGCCCACAATCGGCCTTGCAAAGTTGATGTCATATCGGCCCCAACATACTTTCCGATATTGTCCCTAGAAAAATCGACATCAGATTTTTATATTGTCCCGTCATCAGATTTTTATATTCACCCATCATCAGATTTCTTTATCGATCCATCATCAGCTTTCTATATCAGCTTGGCATCATATTTCATTTTTGGGCTCTAGAAAAGAGCATTTTCCCCTGCACAGTCATTCTTACAAAAATTACACAATGATTAAAAACATCAGATAAAATGTGATCTTGTTATTTGGCTCATCTAAAATCTGTAATCGTTTAAATAAACTTAATCTAATCCTATTTTTATTTTGCATGATACTTTTGTACTATGTTATAGTACTTCTAAAATTCCTTTTGTTTTAATATTTCGGCCAGTTTAAAGATAGGTGGTTTCAATATCCCAGCCAATATAGATTTGGATATTGTCCAATCACACCCAAGGATATACTTCCTGCTTTTTAAATTTTGCCTATGGCGTAGTCTGTGATATACAGGATTTGTATTCTAAGATCCCCTGTCAAAATTCTATTCTGTTTAGTTCCGCCCATTGTTTTCTCGTTTAGGGCAAATCCATTATTTTATCTGGTGACCATACGCCGCTGAACATGGAATGGTATTAATCTGAAAATACCTCATTGAAGGTTCCATGTTCACCGCTATATGCATAATATCGTTTGGGATGGATCGAAATTGTTCTATTTAATGGTGTAGTTGCGCTCAACCCGGGGCTAGGCGGCGTGGGCAGTAATAAGCATTCACGTAAATGCCCATGAACAGGCTCGTACTTTTATATTTGTCGTGTTCGGTGGCTTTCAAAGTTCCCTTTTCATCTATTGCATAGAACAAAGTTGCGAAAAGTTGTGACAATTGTAAACTGATGTGCCAGCACATTTACTGCAAAAGTAGCAGAATAAAACGGAAAGAAAAATGACTGAAAATAGGAACTACAATAAATGATTTAGTATAATTTCAAAGCTTACTGACAATTATCTGCTGTTTTGCTGTTAGGACTGGAGTTTAAATCACCAGATCGTAAATTTTATGAGAATAGACTGCAATCGTTCGAATCCTGGTCTCATACAGCTAGTTTTTCGCAAAGAATAAAACAATATTTTGGAGTAGATATTGAAGAAAGCGATTCATCCAGCCAACAGATAGATAAGCTGTACGATGTGTTTGCCAAATGGGAATCAATTTTTACGAAAGGACATACAACACACCCTTCAAAGAGACATGCAAGACGTATTCCACCAGCAGTTGAAAGACATTTTGGAAATAGGCGCAATACGTGAATCTAAAAGCCCTTGGTCATCAAATGTCGTTATTGTTAGAAAAAAAGACGGTACAATTAGATTCCGCATTGACTACACGACTGCTAAACTTGACGCAACGGGTCAGCGCTGGATGGCTGCTTGATCGAACTACAACTTCACGTTATCCTACCGTAAGGGTTAACATAACACAGACGCAGATGGTCTTTCACGTATCCCACACCAACCAGAGCCAAATTCAGATGAAGCAGTTTCAGTCAAACAGATTTTCACATCTTTTCTGACCACATGTCTGACACCTTTTACAACTTTTGGGAAGTCTGATAACTCTAAAAATATTTAGAAGATTTCATGTCACAGTGCTTATCTTTTACCATTTGAGTTTGTTTAGGTCCTGATCAGTATTGGATAAGAATGCATTTTTGCTATGAGTAATTATTACTTTTATGAGCTTCAAATGAGCTGGTTATATCAGACAGATAGGCACAAATTCCCTGGTTCAAGTACCTGCCTTACAGCTCATTTGATCAAACTATGGCATGACATTATTCTTCTGTTATTGTTACCACAATTTGAAATAAACAAATTTTCATGCAAAAATAGCCGTGAAAATATGGCCCGCCAGTCTGAATTCAACAGTAAATACCAGTTATGATATCATATGGCACATCTCAATTTAAGTGTCTTAAAACTGGAAATGATTAGAAAGACAGAAAATCAATTCTCAGATGTGCAACTCTCAAATATTCTTCTATCTCATAATTGTGAAACCAAAAACATGTATCCTCTTGCCATGTAAACCTAATCAACATGGTATGAGCATGGTATTTGCGGCTGTTAATTTTTTCAAATAGACAAATCTTTTTCCAGTCAGTTTCATTGTATTGTGATTTGTATGTGACACAGATTGAAGACAGATTATCCTCATTGATTTTAATATATTCATAATGTTCTTTGTTAACGTTAATAATAGGTTTGTCTACTGTTCTTACATACAGTTCTTTAATTGACTTTTCATCACTCTTTTTATTTAACGTAGAAATCACAATTTTATTCTGAATTTGATCAACTATTGTTTTACAAATTTGGAAATGACTTCAATGTGTGCAAACAAATTCAATAACAGAAGTAACTGAAATAAAGCTGTCATTTAGAATTTTACAAGTACTGGTTTTCAATTCCCTCTCCATATTAAATTTTTTAAATGGCTTGTCTGTTGGTTTATGATTTAGTTTCAGAAATCCAATTAACTCATTCAAACTGATAAATATGCGTTAAAATATGTAGAGCAGGTATATTGAAAGCCATCAGTGATGTTACATCGGAAAATAAAAGTTATCTAATAAATCATGCAGTCTATGCGAGCTAAAAAAATTTATTAATTTGTTATTATAACTATTAATTAAAAGTAAATTCTTTTGATTTATAACATCAAATAATAATAATAATATTTTAACAAATGAAAATAACTGCGTTTCCAACGATTCGAATTTGAAATAGAAACGATGTGAACCGATCGAAGTCTAGCGTAGAACCAAGCATAACCTTCGTGCCTTTTCCCGCTTACCCGCCTGATTGACCACTGGTCACCTGATACATATCCCGTAAATTAAATATGCAATCACCCTTATTGTGCATGCCGCAATGTTAAGACATATGTTCTATGCTCTACTACGTAACGCACATAACTTTCAAGTCTGAACAACACTGTTTTGCATTGGGCAAGACTTGCTATAGAAAGGATAAATCGACCGCGTTCAAATTCGAATCGTTAAAATACAAAACCACACAAAGTTTTAATTTCTTAGTAATTAATAATTTCTTTTCCAAAGAATCGTCTACGATAACCGTCTGACCTCCACCGACCATGACGCTTCAAACAACGCTCAGAAACCCCTCCTGCATTGGCAGCCTCCGTGGCCCCGTTAGCGCGCAAAGAATGCAAACCCAAATTAGAATCAGGCGCAACCAACTTTAATTTTGAAACTACACATTCCCTAGTACGTGTATAGTAGTATAAAAGTGTTGGCCCATCTTATGCTTATGCACTTTTTCTTATGCTTATGCCCCTTCTGTTTTATGCTTATGCCCCTTCTGTCTTACCTTTCACTTGGTGGACTCATTTTTTTTTGCTCACTTGATTTTGAAATGTACTTAGTATTTGTACATTCGTTTTTTTCTCTCATTTGATGCGTACAGTTGAAGCAGTACGATCATGGAGAAAGAGAAAATACTTGAAACTTATTATTTTAATGCGCGAAACGCGGGTGCATTCGCAGGTCCTGAGAAATTATTTGCGGTAGTTCGTAAGATGTATCCTGGTGTCTTTACCCTCAGTTACATCTCTCAGTGGTTGAGTAATCAAGAAGCGTACTCTTTGCAAAAACCCATTCGTCACCGATTTAAAACGGCCAGTGTGCGAGTAACATCCATCAATGAACAGTGGGACATCGATTTGCTGTCGATGGCAAATTTAGCAGATGAAAATGATGGTGTGAGATACCTACTTTTTGCCAGACATCTTCTACAGGAAACTCAAAGTAAAACCTCTGAAAAATATATCTGCAAAGGCCGTGTTGCGTGCTATAGAAATGTTGCATGAGGACAAGCCGAAGAAAATCCGTGCAGACAAGGGTTCTGAATTTGTGAACCAGTGGTTCAAGAAGCTTATGAAACAAGAGATACTTTTTCACTACTCAGAACCCTGTTAAGGCTAACTATGTAGAGCGTGTACAGAGAACCATTAAAAGTGCTCTTTATCGCTATATTGATCATTTGGAGGACATCATAACATAAATAAATTGGTACCAAATGAATTCAACGAAAAAGCAATGAAGCTGACGTGTGGGCATTTTAATATAAAGCGATTTTTGTTGTCGGGTGAATATGTTGTGTTTAGGGGTAGAGCTAAGTAAAATTCAGTCTCGCAATTTTATTTAATGTGAAGTAACAAAAACACAAAGTTCACAAAGAAAGATAAATCCAAGTTATTAAATAATCACAAATTAAGAAACACTTAGTCACAAAGTTATCACAGTAAGCAGGTATCCTAGCTCACAAGAGAATTGAAATCACTAAGTTGAACTGTCACTAAGTTGTCTGTTGTATGTGAATGTTGTCATCTCAATGAAATAAACTGCATGTTATATACCCGTTGAGGCATCAGATAAAATACTAATTGCTTATCAGAAAAGAAATCATTAACACATTTAAGAAAAGAAGGAAATAAATAACAATAGTATAAAATGATTATGTCAGTGTCAGTATCTGAGTTGAATTATTTCTGCTTTCAGCAAAAGATCGTTGAAATGACTTAATCAGTTGATCTGATAGTTTCCCCCTGCCGGAAAAAAGCAATGTCCCTATTGCTTGATTTAGATTTATGTTGTAGATGGGGTCTTATTTACTGTTGTCTTTCCAAGTAAATAGTAAATTAACTATTGCAGTCTCAACAGAAAGTTCATAGTGTAGTGTGGAACAAAGGATTCCAAGATGCCCTTTCTTGTGGCAGATTCCGCAATGATGGTGCTTAGCTATGCACATTGATCCCGGATGTCGGTTTTTGCTACCGCAGTTTTTACACGGGGTTTCTGTTGTTACTGTTGCTGCTGTTGAGTTGTCCTCTTTTTTTGCTCTATGCTCTATGCCTTGAAATGTATTTATGCTCTTGAGTTAGTTCCTTTATGTAATTTTCTATGTCTGCGAGGGAACTGTGTAACTGGGTTACGTATGAAAAGAGCTTATCTCTCTGTTGTTTTATTTTCTGTACATGTTGCCATACAACTTCATCACCCATGAGCCGTCTTTCTTCATATTCTTTGAATGATGTTCTTAGGAAATTGATCTCTCTGTATAAAGTTAAAGATGGGTTACTCTGTAAGAATTCTAGGTCACTCAGGCCTGCAAATGGCATTTCCATACAGATAGTTTTTCTTTCATCAAAGTTGGTGGGCCTCTGTAGGTCTGTTGTATGTTTCTTGTCAGATGTTGATGTTGGAATTAATTTTACGTTTGTGTATTCTGATGATGAAACCACGGTCAGGATGAGTGGGGAGCTCAGCTTTCTTACACAGAATCTGGCATAGTGTCCATAGCTTCCGCATTTGTAACATTTCCTGTTACACTGGTGAAACATGTTATTTGCTTCACCACATTTGTTACAAAGCAGTGCTCTTCTCTTCAGTGTTCTGTGTATATTCCATGGCTTCTGATCGTGAGCTTGGCTGTGGTTGATTGGTACAATCTTTTCCGTACTTTTTCCGATCTAGGGTGATAATGCTTGGCTGTGTTCTGCTGAGGTACCAGGAAAGTTAGATGAACTGAAAAGTCATCTACGCGGATTCTCATACCACTTAATATAAAGCGAGTTTTGTCGTCGGGTGGATGTAATGTGTTTAGGAGTAGAGCTAAGTAAATAAATCCACTCCGTTGTAGTCTCGCAATTATTTTTAATGTGAAGTAACAAATATATGAAAAACACAAAGTTCACAAAGAAAGATAAATCCAAGTTATTAAATAATCACAAAGTAAGAAACACTTAGTCACAAAGTTATCACAGTAAGCAGGTATCCTAGCTCACAAGAGAATTGAAATCACAAAGTTGAACTGTCACTAAGTTGTCTGTTGTATGTGAATGTTGTCATCTCAATGAAATAAAATGCATGTTATATACCCGTTGAGGCATCAGATAAAATACTAATTGCTTATCAGAAAGGAAATCATTAACACATTTAAGAAAAGAAGGAAATAAATAACAATAGTGTAAAATGTATCTGAGTTGAATTATTTCTGCAATCAGCAAAAGATCGTTGAAATGACTTAATCAGTTGATCTGATAGAGATGTTTCAAGAAATCAAAATTTAAAATTAAAATCTTAAATTTTACTACATAATAATTTCAACCAAGAGTGAACACTAGACCAGATTATAAGTTCAATGTTGGTGATCTAGTACGGATCAATTTTACAAAGCAGCCCTTTCGTAGAGCTTATCAAGAACAGTATACTAGTGAAGTCTTTGAAGTGTTAAGAAGATTACTGAAACAAGGTATTCCTATGTACAAATTAATCTATTTGAAGGATGAACAAATAAAAAGGTTTGTTCTATGCTAATGAACTACAGAAAGTGGAAAACAGTGTTAATCGAAAGAATATATAGGAGAAGAAAGAAATATAAACAACTACAATACTTCGTGAAGTGGCAAGGTTTTCCAGATAACTTTAACATTTGGGTGGTTACGAATGATGTCAAAGATATGACGAAAGCAAGCTTACTGATCATGGATCGTTACATATACATCAGAAGTGATAAGAGTGATGTTTTGTTCAATGATCTTCAAGTTTAAAATACAGTTAAAACTTCCTCTTTATTTGACCGGCACATGGAAAGTAGCTTTGGCAGAGTTTTAAGCTAAGGACAAAAGCAAAAATTAAAAATGTCATTGAAACAATAAAAATGTTACTGGTGTGTGTTATAAAGTATTAAATGAGAAAACACAGAAATACAGAATCTAAGTGTTTTATTAAAACTCTTGTTGATATTGTTATACTTCGATGCAACTATTTTATTGATAATATAATGAAATAACATCCTGTGGCTTATTTCCATTGACATGATTGAAACTTTAAAGAATGCATACAGAACAAGTTTGAAAGATGGGAATCTAGAATTCACAATGTCATGGTCTTGGGGTTGTTGAAGGATTAAAATCACTATCCCAACCGTACAATACAACTTATAGTTCAGATAATACACATACCGGTATATAGAAGATATTAGGACATGAATCACATGAATATTAAAAATTAGCAGTGTTTACTACTGTTAAATGTACTAAATTACAATAGCTTCACACAGAATACTAGGTACAAATCATCTTATATTTAAAATGGGAATAAGAAATAATAATAACTGCACTTTTGTGGCAGATCTTCAGAAACACCGATAATAATTAAAAGATTTAATAGAATGTAGTTTAGCGGACCCCAGATATTCATAACACAAAAGCCCAGTGGCGTTTGAGGGAGAAAAGCGGGGGTGTGGGGGCGGTAGCTCCCATTTAAACTCATTATAATTGAAATGTGTTTGACACACGACTAGGATAGCAATGAATTTTCTCACAATCGATGCTTTTTAGTGTTAGGGTCCGCTAAACTAGATGTGTTCCACAAACTTGAATACATGTCCATCCAACCGCGCATCCAGCACTCTCCAGTCGTCGTTCGAACCGTATTTGTCATTCCAACGGTTTAATACTGCACCAGGAAATAACATGTTAACAACGGAAATGACGTGACGTCGTTAAAATGGCGCGTTAACGTCACCTTCAGGTGGAACGCGCCTCAATTTTTTTTCGAGTTTCCTTACGAAATTTCGCATACATATAATTGAGCATATGCCTGATTTGGAAAAATTTTGTGAGGAAACTCGAAACAAAATTTTGAGGCGCGTTCCACCTTAACGTTGCCGAAAAAAAGCGGGTAATAATTTCGCGTATTATGTGCTTTCTTAAATGCGCGAAATTAAATCCCATCGAAATATAAAATTGTCACGTGATAAGTTTATACCGACAGGAATAGCCGTGAACTATCGTGTAATAATTCACGGGAAATTCAACGGGAAAATCGTCAAGTTAGATTAAAAAATTAAACCCTGAAAAATAACAACTGTTTTCAACAATAATGGAAATATGGCACAAATGTTGTAATTTCACTTACCTACACTATCTTCAGTTAAAAACGCCTAAATGATAATTATATTGCCCTTTTTCCTGGTCTAAGAAAGTTTAAAAAGGTGAAACATGCATATCAGGAATCGCCACATTCAGAAAAAAACAGCCTTTCTACACAGTTAAGAAGAAGAGAGAGCATGGTTAATAAACCGAACCCGCTAAGTATTTATATTATATATAACTTATCTAAGTATTATTTAGCGCTTAGAACCCGAGGGGTTAACGCCTTGGAACGGTCAGTGGCAAATGAAATTGAAAGACAGTTTATCTCGCAGCTATAGGCACTTATCACCTTTTTTATCAAACATATCATGACACTATGATTATCGCCATAGGGCCATAACTGAATGATTCATACATAAAATATGAAATAAAATGTTAAATATCTGACAGACAACTTTCGCGCGGTCATGTTACTCAAAGTGTTGTAACTTGAGTTGTAATATTGATACAGTGGACTACACCATTGTTTTTCTCTCGAAATTCCCTTTAAAATGTTATAAAACATATGAATATTTATAAGATTTTTAAAAATCTCTTTTTTTTACCTAATTATACTCTTTAATGGTGAGAACCTTAGTGTCTAGCAGAAATTAATCATTTAATGGTATTTTTAATGAGTAAAATAAAGTTTTTTCTTGCAAAAAGACGTATTTTCTGTTTGTGGCACGTACAGCGTCAACAGTGTAAAAGATATCGACTTGAAACTTTAAACATATGAGTACATTTGCGCGAACTACTTTTTTTCTCATGTGGATCAGTCCATTATTTTTTGGAGGGGAGCACGATTTAACAAAATCTTGTGACGCGAACTACTGCTACAATTTTTAAGATATTGACTTGAAACTTAAGGTAGTACAACTGTAATGCTTTCCCGCGCATAAATTTGCGACGTCATCAAACATCGGCTCGCTTTCGGTGACTTCCGACGCTACTCGTCAGAGCCGATAGTAACCGAAGCGACATCGATTATTGCCGACTGTTAGTGACAGTTAACCAAGTATTCCCGACATTCGAGAAAAAAGCGCGGGAAATCATTACAGTTGTACTACCTTAAAACATATGTTCGGCATGAAGTGTAGATGTGCGGATTAGTCCATTATTTTTTGCAGGGGACATGATTAAAAAAAATCATGTTATGCAAACTTCTACACTTACTACGTCAACAGTTTTCAAGATATCGACTTCAAACTTTAAACCTATGTTCATGAGTACATTTGCGCAATTTTTTTTCCTCTCATGTAGATCAGTCCAATATTTTTCGGAGGGGCGCACGATTTAACAAAATCTTGTGACGCGAACTACTTCTACAGTTTTTAAGATATTGACTTGAAACTTTATACATGTGTTCGGCATGAAGTTATTTATTTAAATTTTATGATGCAAACTACTTCTCCAGTTTTCAAACTTTAAACATACGTTTGTGAGTCCGCCACGTTTTCGCAAAATCGACTTAGTGTAATGACGCAACCCACATTTTCATCCGATGTCCACATCTAATTCACGATGTGACTGGCGTCCAGGAGCCCCGTGCGGACCGGGGACCTTCGGCCTAGCAAGCTCCAGCGTCAGGCCACTCTATCTAGCGGGGCTGCGGCCTGGTGAAAAGTTCACCCTTTCCTGCCTTTCCGCTCCCTACATATAGTCACAGCGATTAAATGTGGGTAGCGACCTGAACTTGCCTCAATGGAATGCGGGCAGCGTTGATAGGCGATAAGCCGTGAGACCGGGGAGTTCTCGGTCCGAACTTGAAATGTTTAAAGGTTCAGCATGAAGTGTAGATGTGCGTGACATATTTTTTGTGTGGATCAGTTCATTCTTTTTTGCAGGGGGCATGATTTCGCAAAATCGTGTTATGAAAACTTATACAGTTTTCAAGATAATCGACTTGAAACTGAAATCATATGTTCTGCATGATATGCGCATGTAAGTGACATATTTGGTTGGAAAATCGACTAAGTGTAATGACGCAACCCACATTTTCATCCGATGTCCACATCTAATTCACGATGTGACTGGCGTCCAGGAGCCCCGTGCGGACCGGGGACCTTCGGCCTAGCAAGCTCCAGCGTCAGGCCACTCTATCTAGCGGGGCTGCGGCCTGGTGAAAACTTCACCCTTTCCTGCCTTTCCGCTCCTACAATATAGTCACAACGATTACAATGTAAGTAGCAACCTGAACTTGCCTGAATGGAATGCGGGCAGCGTCGAAAGGCGATAGGCCGTGAGAACGGGGAGTTCTCGGTCCGCCAAGTTTCCGCGAGTAGATTTCCCTGACATACTTTGTTTCATGTGGATCAGTCCATTATTCTTTAGCAGGGGAGCATGATTCAACAAGATCTTGTAACACGAACTTGTACAGTTTTTAAGATATTTACTTGAAACTTTCAACATATGTTCAGCATGAAGTGTAGATGTGGGTTTTTGTGTGGATCAGTCCATTCTTTTTGCAGGGGACATGATTTCACAAAATCGTGTTATGAAAACTTCTACAGTTTTCAAGATAATCGACTGGAAACTGAAATCATATGTTCTGCATGAAGTGCGCATGTTAGTGACATATTTTGTTGGAGGGGAGCATAATTTAGCAAAATCTTATGACACAAACTACTTCTCCAGTTGTCAAACTTTTAGCATACGTTGCATCATATATTTTTATTCATTTGGATCAGTCCATTATTTTTTAGTAGGGGAGCACGATTCAACAAAACCTTGTGACGTCAACTTCTTTTACAGTTTTGTTTACATCCGGTGAAAACCCAAGTCGCTTTTTTTCAACACAACTTTTGCAGCAAATTTTCAGGATTTCAATTATTTTTCAAGTTTCACCCATGACAGATGCAAACATCATTTCTGTATACTCGGACAAAGCAGTATTGCGGGGGTATTAATCACCTTCAGTGATAGCTCTAGTTTCTTAAGATAATGATTAAAGGTGCTAGACAGGTGCAGAAAAGGTGCTTGGCAGTTGAATTACTTTAACTAAGCCTAATCTAACTTTGACAACTATAATAATGATAAAAGTGTCAAACTGAGAATACTATTAAGGGAATCTTATCAATATGGCTTGAAGCTTTAAAATTATTTATCTGTAACCAAAATCTTTAATAATAAATAGCAGTTTCAACTATAAGCAGTTGAAATGCCAGTTCATTTTTATAAACATCAGTTTGATTTTTTCAGAATGCAAGAGTTGTATTATATAGAGATACTAAGAATTTAAAGAGCTGCTTTGAGTTATGTTTCAGCATGTTAATTCATTGTTGGAAACCATTGTTGATGTTGATGTTGGGTACAGTTACTCCCTTCCTTGCTATCCTTTCATCATTCATGTTATCTCATATGCATATGTGTCAAACATAATTCCATATGCTTTAAGATAATTTTTGGGCAGGATTAGCATACATGTTATCTGCGCCATAACTTGGATGATCAGGAACAACTTCAGATTGAAATGGACCTGCTAGATCATTTGTCTGGTATCTGGTCAACTCGTACCTAAGTTAACTCGTACCTTAGTAAACTCGTTCCCTATTTGGTCAACTCGTACCCTTTTTCGTACAACTCATTCTTTTAAAATATTTCAGCATGTTCATTCTTTTTGCAATGGGGTCCTACCGATATACAGAGTTATCTCAATATTCTGTCTAAAGTTACCTCCCTTCGTAACGCGCACCTGCCACTGGGTAGTTCCGTATGAGATTGACAATTAAAACATGCATGCAGTAGTCATCATGTTCTTTCAAATACGTTTAAATATGGTCTGGTTGGTCAGAGATCAGCATATTTGCATAAAAAATTTTGGTTAATATCATTGACTGGAAAAATAGATAGTTTTTATAGTGTAGCGCGTAATATTTGAATTTTCTCTTCTAACAGTTTTAATATGTCGGAGAGTCTTTCTTTAACATCGTTATGTTCAACCCCATCGCTTACTTATAAAGAGAATGAAATACGCATATTCTACGCTCAAAAATGGCAAATTTGAGGAAACGAAAAGATAGATAACCTTTTTATAAAGGAAGATAAATTTACAACACATGAAGTAAAATAAAGTTTGAAGTCTGCTGATGAAACGCCCGTTAACATTTATGCATGTTCTTTCATGCGTTTGCAACATCTTTTGCCAGGAATTTAAAAGATATTTCAAATAACTGAACCTTTCCCTACGAATTGATTGCACACCGTTCGGTTTATAGATTTGTGCCTTGTTCGTTTTTTTTTTAAATATACTGCTCTTCTTTTTTCTCCAAAAAGTTGTTTCTTATTCTTATACAATTAAGAACACATCCGAACATTGTTTCATTTTTTCACTTTTTTCTCTTTTATTTCTGAAATATTTTAGTTCATTTAGTTTTACAATCAATTATAGTTCATTTAATAAATATATGTTTGGGTAAAACTTTCCCGATGGCTATTTCTTAACTCAGTTCGGAGCGCTTTAAGTTGCCAATATCAAATAATCAATGTCTTGGGTCTCAAACAAACATTGCGACAATTAATAAGAATATTTTATCTCTTGTCAGTTTCCTAAAACAACACTTTTACCCCCAACCTTTTTTTTTTAACTTCACAGTTTATTGATGCTGCCAACAACAACAACAACATTACTTTTATGAGCTCCCGATAGTACATTTTTGCAACGATCCCACGATAGTTCATTATTGTAATGAACCTTGATAATTCATTATAGCACTAAACAGTGGTTAGTTTACTTTTGCACTAATGCCACTACAGTTCATTTTTGCACTGAACCCACGATTATCTCATTTTGCACCTAGCCTTTATACATCTTTTTTTTCATCGATTCCTTGATAGTGTGGCAGATTTGGAAGGAGTAGCCTCGACCAGGATTCCAACCTCGGACCTCCGGTTTACCGTGCCGACGTTCTACCAATTGAGCTACCGAGGCCGCTGGTACAAATCTACTACAATAGTTCATTTTTTCAATGACCCCTCTAAAACTGTATTTTTCGTTAACGGTCAATTGAATGTGGGATTAGGCCCGAGGAAAGCAGGTGATTAACTATGAAACAACTGTTACTATATTCACGTGTTGACCGACTGCTAATTACTGAACAAAAATAAAAAGTATCCACTTTTTATGCTTTTATTCTCATTAACATATTTTCATTTAATCAGGTACGCTTTGAATGGTGTTTAATAGGTTAGACCACAGCTACCCACTACTGGCCAATCAGTGGCCAGTATAACCGTTGACTAAATCGCGTAGACAACACTGGCGTTCTCTACGAAGGTTCGTGGAGCACGTGCATCTCGTTTACTATCTCATATTAATAAGCGGACGACTGATAGATTAGTGTCATACTGTGCTATCGATACGTGTTTGTGACAATTGTAATGTAAGAGTACAAAGTGGACGTTTAAGGCATTGGTGCGTTTATCAATGCTAAGTCATAGATAAAAAGAAAAACATCAAAATCTCTCAAACAGCACAATGCAGCACTTAAATGAAACTTTGTACAAACCAATGCTATTAATATATGTTTAATTAATATATGCTAGGAAAAGTTGGAACGGTAACGAAAAATAGTTAGACCTAGAAAATCCCTGAATGTTTTATTTGCAATTTATCACAAAATTGAAGCAACCTTAAACATCAAATTAAATGTCTTCGTGAGGAATGAGTTACTAACAACAATATCTAATGTTCTTTGGCCTAACAAATGTCTACAATGTGAGTTATTTTTAAAAGTGTGATTGACCTTCAATTTCATGGTCACGAAAGTAGATAACCAAACGTTAAAAAATGTAGGTTACTTTATAAGCAAATTTTGTGTTAGTCCAGTCACACCACATTTCATGAATCATTTTTCTTCAAACTCTACTTAAACATATGCAATATTGAACAGTTATGTAAAATATATTCTTTGGAGACTCTTTTGCAGTATTTTATAAATTATGGTGAGCACTTTTTACTTCTTACAACCGTTCCGAAAATATAAATGGCTTCCTATGAATTTAATCTTATACGGAATTCGAAACAATATTCAAGATCAGAAACAGTCACTTCCGGTGTCGTATAACATCATAATAATTAACCATTATTTCGGTTATCTTCAAATTTCCCGACTGCCGTCTACGAAAACATTATCAGAAGTTTATCAACTAACAGTTGAGCGAGTCTTAAAAATCGTTAAAAGCTTTCAAATTCTTTGAAAATTGAACTTCTGTTGACTCGAAGAAAAAGTAAAACATCCTTTAACAGGTTTTCTCATTGGTTGTTACGCATTTTCTGCCTTTTTGTCTCTATCAAATATTGAGCTATTTAGCAGCAGAAAAAGCTATAATATTAAGACAGTAAGTTAACCAAATAAAATTATGCAAGAATGTAATAGTGCTATTTTGCCATACCAAATGGTTTAAATTTCGTCAATGTCAAAGCTAATGATACAAATGGTAACTTTCTATTTAAAGCCAGTATACTAAAATGCTTTGTCACTTTAAACATAGAAATACAGAACAGTTAAATTGCTTAGCAAATAATTATATTTTGACTGATGATAAAACAGTTGTCTGTTCTTGCTTATTCCATAAACTGGGCACGCAACTTCGATAAGGTACCTTTGAACATAATTTTGACATTTTAGTTGTTACTATTGTTGGAAGGAAGTTACAATTATATTGTTTATATCATAAATGCTATTTTGTTTCAGATTTTGACAATAAATTGGTGTTTAAACCTCGAAATTCACAACTATTATGTAGTTTGCTCACCTTTATGACGTCATTTCAAGGACTTACTTCAATTGTCCGAAGGTCTCTTTTCCTACTGCGCATCAAACATCATTTAAAAGTATAAAACAATTACAGCGGAATTTCAAAAGCCACCAAAAACATAAAGACACAATGGTTGCAGCTCATACTGTATGGGCATGAATGATATTCATGAAATTCTCGTGCAAGGTTTTACGTGTTGATTTTACAAGCTAAATAGGGTCGATAAATTAAACGGAGAAGTCGTGAATCTAATTAATTACCTGTGGTCTAAGTCAGATAGACCTCTCGTAACCGTTGTCTACGAGATTTCTCGGCTCGCTTCGCTCGCCTCTAAATCTCGTAGACAACGGTTACTCGTGGTCTATCCTTTACTAAATCTCAGTTGTTTTCAATTTCTATTGTTCATAAACATAATCTTCCACACCAAGACCTAAGCAACGGCCAGTCGAATAATTGATAATGGATTACAAAACACTACATATTCAATTTAAAGGGAGGTCATTGGAAATGGTTGGACTTTCTAGCATAGTTTATCGAGGACTTCTTGTTTTATTGATGAATGTTTTATGATTTTATTGATCACAAGAGGTGGAAAGATTGATTTAATTCAAACCATTGTGAATACTTCAAAGAATCACTGACATTTTCCTGGAACCCTCATTACAACAAAGGGAAAGATAACTAAGTTGTGGCTGCAGATTTTCAAGAACACTTTTTCTCTTTGCAATGATAACAGAAATGCAAAGTTGTCCACATACAGATTTCTCAGTTTTCACTTTCAAATTTCACAAAATTTGATATAGGAAAGTGGATACTTTTTTTGTTGAGTACAGATAATAACTCGCCGTAATTTGTTGATTTTTTTATGAAATGTTGTGACACATAGTCATTATTTATTCACCTCTAAACTTATTTACCATGAGCTGTAGGTCTGATCGAGTGCCACCTGTACTTGAGAGAGTCGGTACCAGGGTGTGTTCGTGATATGATAAAATAGTTTCAGAATAATTCATTTCTTTACGACTATCTACACTACATGTCTTATCCATGTATTTAACTTTGAAAGGAATTCGCTTAATACTAGTTAATAGTAAATGAAGAGTTGAAGACTTTTTTTATAGAAAAAAAAAACAACACAAAGGGCAATAATTCTGGTAAAATTGTCTCAGGAAAAAAATCTTCACATTCTGACAGATCATCAGAAATCCTCTAGATACTAAATGAAGAGTTGATGCCACAAGGCCTGGAGGCGGATAATGTACATACGACCGCAACCCTATATGCCCACCACCACTTCGTGTTTTGTTTTGGGGTATAGATTATAACAATCACAGCATATAACGATATACTGATATATAAAAGAATATTTTTGCAAAATTCAAATATGGCATGATTTCCCTTTTTAACCGTCAGGAAATCTGTCTTCAGCACTAAATGCTGGTCTCACGGATGCTGGAATATTACCATTATGAATTAATAAATTTTTGACAGTCCAATGGTTGTAGTCTGATCTGGCGACGTTGACTGTCCCATGGTTGTCGTCGGACCTTGCGATGTTGACTGTCCCATGGTTGTCGTCTGACCCGGCGACGTTGACTGTCCCATGGTTGTAGTCTGACCTGGCGACGTTGACTGTCCCATGGTTGTAGTCTTACCTGGCGACGTTGACTGTCCAATGGTTGTAGTCTGACCTGACGATATTGTATGTCCCATGGTTGTAGTCTGACCTGACGATGTTGTCTGTCCCATGGTTGTAGTCTGACCTGGCGACGTTGTCTGTCCTATGGTTGTAGTCTTACCTGGCGACGTTGACTGTCCCATGGTTGTAGTCTGACCTGACGATGTTGTATGTCCCATGGTTGTAGTCTGACCTGGCGACGTTGTCTGTTCCATGGTTGTAGTCTGACCTGGCGACGTTGACTGTCCCATGGTTGTAGTCTGACCTGGCGATGTTGTCTGTCCCATGGTTGTAGTCTGACATGGCGATGTTGTCTGTCCCATAGATGTCGTTTTACCAGGCAAAGTTGACTGTCCAATGGTTGTAGTCTGACCTGGCGACGTTGACTGTCCCATGGTTGTCGTCGGACATTGCGATGTTGACTTTCCCATGGTTGTCGTCTGACCCGGCGAAGTTGAATGTCCCATGGTTGTAGTCTGACCTGGCGACGTTGACTGTCCCATGGTTGTAGTCTGACCTGGCGACGTTGACTGTCCCATGGTTGTAGTCCGACCTGGCGTCGTTGACTGTCCCATGGTTGTTGTCTGACCTGGCGATGTTGTCTGTCCCATGGTTGTCGTCTGACTCGGCGACGTTGACTGTCCCATGGTTGTCGACGGACCTTGCGATGTTGACTGTCCCATGGTCATCGTCTGACATGGCGACATTGACAATGGTTGTTGTCTGACCTGGCGATGTTGTCTGTCCTATGGTTGTCGTCTGACTCGGCGAAGTTGACTGTCCCATGGTTGTCGTCGGACCTTGCGATGTTGACTGTCCCATGGTTGTCGTCTGACCCGGCGAAGTTGACTGTCTAATGGTTGTAGTCTGACCTGGCAACGTTGACTGTTCCATGGTTGTCGTCGGACCTTGCGATGTTGACTGTCCCATGGTTGTCGTCTGACCCGGCGAAGTTGACTGTCTAATGGTTGTAGTCTGACCTGGCAACGTTGACTGTTCCATGGTTGTCGACGGACCTTGCGATGTTGACTGTCCCATGGTTGTCGTCTGACATGGCGACGTTGACTGTCCCATGGTTGTTGTCTGACCTGGCGATGTTGTCTGTCCCATGGTTGTCGTCTGACTCGGCGAAGTTGACTGTCCAATGGTTGTAGTCTGACCTGGCGACGTTGACTGTCCCATGGTTGTCGTCGGACCTTGCGATGTTGACTCTCCCATGGTTGTTTTCTGACCTGGCGACGTTGACTGTCCCATGGTTGTAGTCTGATCTGGCGACGTTGACTGTCCCATGGTTGTTGTCTGACCTGGCGATGTTGACTGCCCCATGGTTGTTGTCTGACCCGGCGAAGTTGACTGTCCCACGGTTGTAGTCTGACCTGGCAACGTTGACTGTCCCACGGTTGTGGACTGACCTGGCGATGTTGACTGTCCCGTGGTTGTCGTCTGACCCGGCGAAGTTGTCTGTCCCATGGTTGTGGTCTGACCTTGCGACGTTGTCTGTCCCATGGTTGAAGTCTGACCTGACGACATTGACTGCCCCATGGTTGTGATCTGACCTGGCGATGTTGACTGTCCCATGGGTGTATTCTGACCTGGCGACGTTGACTGTCCCATGGTTGTCGTCTGACCCGGCGAAGTTGACTGTCCCATGGTTGTAGTCTGACCTGGCGACGTTGACTGTCCCACGGTTGTGGACTGACCTGGCGATGTTGACTGTCCCGTGGTTGTCGTCTGACCCGGCGAAGTTGTCTGTCCCATGGTTGTGGTCTGACCTTGCGACGTTGTCTGTCCCATGGTTGAAGTCTGACCTGACGACATTGACTGCCCCATGGTTGTGATCTGACCTGGCGATGTTGACTGTCCCATGGGTGTATTCTGACCTGGTGACGTTGACTGTCCCATGGTTGTCGTCTGACCCGGCGAAGTTGACTGTCCCGTGGTTGTCGTCTGACCTGGCGACGTTGACTGCCCCATGGTTGTAGTCTGACCTGGCGACGTTGACTGCCCCATGGTTGTAGTCTGATCTGGCGACGTTGACTGTCCCATGGTTGTTGTCTGACCTGGCGATGTTGTCTGCCCCATGGTTGTTGTCTGACCCGGCGAAGTTGACTGTCCCACGGTTGTAGTCTGACCTGGCGACGTTGACTGTCCCACGGTTGTGGACTGACCTGGCGATGTTGACTGTCCCGTGGTTGTCGTCTGACCCGGCGAAGTTGTCTGTCCCATGGGTGTGGTCTGACCTTGCGACGTTGTCTGTCCCATGGTTGAAGTCTGACCTGACGACATTGACTGCCCCATGGTTGTGATCTGACCTGGCGATGTTGACTGTCCCATGGGTGTATTCTGACCTGGCGACGTTGACTGTCCCATGGTTGTCGTCTGACCCGGCGAAGTTGACTGTCCCATGGTTGTCGTCTGACCTGGCGACGTTGACTGTCCCATGGTTGTAGTCTGACCTGGCGACGTTGACTGTCCCATGGTTGTAGTCTGACCTGGCGACATTGACTGTCCCATCGTTGTTGTCTGACCCGGCGAAGTTGACTGTCCCACGGTTGTAATCTGACCTGACGACGTTGTCTGTCCCATGGTTGTAGTCTGACCTGGCGATGTTGTCTGTCCCATGGTTGTTGTCTGACCCGGCGAAGTTGACTGTCCCATGGTTGTCGTCTGACCTGGCGAAGTTGACTGTCCCATGGTTGTCGTCTGACCTGGCGACGTCGACTGCCCCATGGTTGTAGTCTGACCTGGCGACGTTGACTGTCCCATGGTTTTCGTCTGACCTGGCGACGTTGACTGCCCCATGGTTGTCGTCTGACCCGGCGAAGTTGACTGTCCCATGGTTGTAGTCTGACCTGGCGACGTTGACTGTCCCATGGTTGTAGTCTGACCTGGCGACGTTGACTGTCCCATGGTTGTGATCTGACCTGGCGACGTTGACTGTCCCATGGTTGTAGTCTGACCTGGCGACGTTGACTGTCGCATGGTTGTAGTCTGACCTGGCGACGTTGACTGTCCCATGGTTGTGATCTGACCTGGCGACGTTGACTGTCCCATGGTTGTAGTCTGACCTGGCGACGTTGTCTGTCCCATGGTTGTAGTCTGACCTTACGACGTTGTCTGTCCCATGATTATAGTCTGACCTGGCGAAGTTGTCTGTCCCATTGTTGTAGTCTGACCTGACGACGTTGTCTGTCCCATGATTGTAGTCTGACCTTGCGATATTATCTGTCCCATGATTGTGGTCAGACCTGGCGAAATTGACCCATGGTTGTCGTCTGACCCGGCGATGTTTACTGTCCCATGGTTGTAGTCTGACCTGGCGACGTTGACTGTCCCATGGTTGTAGTCTGACCTGGCGACGTTGACTGTCCCATGTTTGTGATCTGACCTGGCGACCTTTACTGTCCCATGGTTGTAGTCTGACCTGGCGACGTTGACTGTCGCATGGTTGTAGTCAGACCTGGCGACGTTGACTGTCCCATTGTTTTCGTCTGACACTGCAAAGTTGACTGTCCCATGGTTGTCGTCTGACCCGACGATGTTGACTGTCCCATGTTTGTAGTCTTACCTGACGATGTTGTATGTCCCATGGTTGTAATCTGACCTGACGATGTTGTATGTCCCATGGTTGTAATCTGACCTGACGACGTTGTCTGTCACATGATTGTAGTCTGACCTGGCGACGTTGTCTGTCACATGATTGTAGTCTTACCTGACGATGTTGTATGTCCCATGGTTGTAGTCTGACCTTACGACGTTGTCTGTCCCATGATTGTAGTCTGACCTGGCGAAATTGACCCATAGTTGTAGTCTGACCTGGCGATGTTTACTGTCCCATGGTTGTAGTCTGGCCTGGTGACGTTGACTTTCCCATTGTTGTAGTCTTACCTGACGACGTTTACTGTCTCATGGTGTTCGTCTGACCTGGCGATGTTGTCTGTCCCATGGTTGTAGACTGACCTGACGATGTTGTCTGTCCCATGGTTGTAGTCTGACCTGGCCACGTTGTCTGTCCCATGGTTGAAGTCTGACCTGGCGATGTTGTCTGTCCCATGGTTGTAGTCTGACCTGGCCACGTTGTCTGTCCTATGGTTGTAGTCTGACCTGACGATGTTGTCTGTCCCATGGTTGTAGTCTGACCTGGCGACGTTGTACGTTGTCTGTCCTATGGTTGTAGTCTGACCTGACGATGTTGTCTGTCCCATGGTTGTAGTCTGACCTGGCGACGTTGTACGTTGTCTGTCCTATGGTTGTAGTCTTACCTGACGATGTTGTCTGTCCCATGGTTGAAGTCTGACCTGGCGACGTTGTCTGTCCCATGGTTGTAGTCTGACCTAGCGATGTTGTCTGTATCATGGTTGTCGTCTGACCTGGCGACGTTGACTGTCCCATGGTTGTAGACTGACCTGACGATGTTGTCTGTCCCATGGTTGTAGTCTGACCTGGCGACGTTGTCTGTCCCATGGTTGTAGTCTGACCTAGCGATGTTGTCTGTATCATGGTTGTCGTCTGACCTGGCGACGTTGACTGTCCCATGGTTGTAGACTGACCTGACGATGTTGTCTGTCCCATGGTTGTAGTCTGACCTGGCGACGTTGTCTGTCCCATGGTTGTAGTCTGACCTAGCGATGTTGTCTGTATCATGGTTGTAGTCTGACCTAACGATGTTGTCTGTGCCATGGTTGTAGTCTGACCGGGCGACGTTGTCTGTCCCATGGTTGTCGTCTGACCTGGCGACGTTGACTGTCCCATGGTTGTAGTCTGACCTGGCGACGTCGACTGTCCCATGGTTGTGATCTGACCTGGCGACGTTGACTGTCCCACGGTTGTGGACTGTCCTGGCGATGTTGACTGTCCCGTGGTTGTCGTCTGACCCGGCGAAGTTATCTGTCCTATGGTTTTCGTCTGACCTGGCGACGTTGACTGTCCCATGGTTGTTGTCTGACCTGGCGATGTTGTCTGTCCCATGGTTGTCGTCTGACCAGGCAACGTTGCCTGTTCCACGGTTGTAGTCTGACCTGGCGACGTTGACTGTCCCACGGTTGTGGTCTGTCCTGGCGATGTTGACTGTCCCGTGGTTGTCGTCTGACCCGGCGAAGTTGTCTGTCCCATGGTTGTCGTCTGACCTGGCGACGTTTTCTGTCCCATTGTTGTAGTCTGACCTGGCGAAGTTGACTGTCCCATGGTTATCGTCTGACCCGGCGAAGTTGACTGTCCCATGGTTGTCGTCTGACCCGGCGAAGTTGACTGTCCCATGGTTGTCGTCTGACCTGGCGACGTTGACTGTCCCATAGTTGTAGTCTGACCTGGCGACGTTGACTGTCCCATGGTTGTTGTCTGACCTGGCGATGTTGTCTGTCCCATAGTTGTAGTCTGACCTGGCGACGTTGACTGTCCCATGGTTGTTGTCTGACCTGGCGATGTTGTCTGTCCCATGGTTGTCGTCTGACCTGGCGATGTTGACTGTCCCGTGGTTGTCGTCTGACCCGGCGAAGTTGTCTGTCCCATGGTTGTAGTCTGACCTGGCGACGTTGACTGTCCCATGGTTGTCGTCTGACCCGGCGAAGTTGTCTGTCCATTGGATATCGTCTGACCTGGCGACGTTGTCTGTCCCATAGTTGTAGTCTGACCTGGCGAAGTTGACCGTCCCATGTTTTTCGTCTGACCCGGCGAAGTTGACTGTCCCATGGTTGTCGTCTGACCCGGCGAAGTTGACTGTCCCATGGTTGTCGTCTGACCCGGCGAAGTTGACTGTCCCATGGTTGTCGTCTGACCCGGCGAAGTTGACTGTCCCATGGTTGTCGTCTGACCTGGCGACGTTGACTGTTCCACGGTTGTGGTCTGACCTGGCGATGTTGACTGTCCCGTGGTTGTCGTCTGACCCGGCGAAGTTGTCTGTCCCATGGTTGTGGTCTGACCTTGCGACGTTGTCTGTCCCATGGTTGTAGTCTGACCTGACGACGTTGACTGCCCCATGGTTGTGATCTGACCTAGCGACGTTGACTGTCCCATGGTTGTGATCTGACCAGGTAACGTTGACTGTCCAATGGTTGTAGTCTGACCTGGCGACGTTGACTGTCCCATGGTTGTAGTCTGACCTGGCGAAGTTGACTGTCCCATGGTTGTCGTCTGACACTGCAAAGTTGACTGTCCCATGGTTGTCGTCTGACCCGGCGATGTTGACTGTCCCATGTTTGTAGTCTTACCTGACGATGTTGTATGTCCCATGGTTGTTATCTGACCTGACGACGTTGTCTGTCCCATGATTGTAGTCTGACCTGGCGACGTTGTCTGGCCCATGGTTGTAGTCTGACCTGACGACGTTGTCTGCCCCATGATTGTAGTCTGACCTGGCGAAGTTGTCTGTCCCATTGTTGTCGTCTGACCTGACGACTTTGTCTGTCCCATGATTGTAGTCTGATCTTGCGATGTTGTCTGTCCCATGATTGTGGTCTTACCTGGCGAAATAAACCCATGGTTGTAGTCTGACCTGGCGATGTTGACTGTCCCATGGTTGTAGTCTGGCCTGGCGACGTTGACTTTCCCGTGGTTGCAGTCTGGCCTGGCGACGTTGACTGTCCCATGGTTGTAGTCTGGCCTGGTGACGTTGACTGTCCCATTGTTGTAGTCTTACCTGGCGACGTTTACTGTCCCATGGTTGTCGTCTGACCTGGCGATGTTGTCTGTCCCATTGTTGTAGTCTGACCTGACGATGTTGTCTGTCCCGTGGTTGTCGTCTGACCTGGCGACGTTGTCTTCCCATGGTTGTAGTCTGACCTGGCGACGTTGTCTGTCCTATGGTTGTAGTCTGACCTGACGTTGTCTGTCCCATGGTTGTCGTCTGACCAGGCGAAGTTGACTGTCCCACGGTTGTAGTCTGACCTGGCGACGTTGACTGTCCCACGGTTGTGGTCTGACCTGGCGATGTTGACTGTCTCGTGGTTGTCGTCTGACCCGGCGAAGTTTTCTGTCCCATGGTTGTGGTCTGACCTGACGACGTTGACTGCCCCATGGTTGTGATCTGACCTTGCGACGTTGACTGCCCCATGGTTGTAGTCTGACCTGGCGACGTTGACTGCCCCATGGTTGTGATCTGACCTGGCGACGTTGTCTGTCCCATGGTTGTGATCTGACCTGGCGACGTTGACTGCCCCATGGTTGTGATCTGACCTTGCGACGTTGACTGCCCCATGGTTGTAGTCTGACCTGGCGATGTTGTCTGTCCCATGGTTGTGATCTGACCTTGCGACGTTGACTGCCCCATGGTTGTGATCTGACCTGGCGATGTTGTCTGTCCCATGGTTGTAGACTGACCTGACGATGTTGTCTGTCCAATGGTTGTAGTCTGACCTGACGTAGTTGACTGCCCCATGGTTGTGATCTGACCTGGCGACGTTGACTGTCCCATGGTTGTGATCTGACCTGGCGACGTTGACTGTCCTATGGTTGTAGTCTGACCTGGCGACGTTGACTGTCCCATGTTTGTAGTCTTACCTGACGATGTTGTATGTCCCATGGTTGTAATCTGACCTGACGACGTTGTCTGTCACATGATTGTAGTCTGACCTGGCGACGTTGTCTGTCACATGATTGTAGTCTTACCTGACGATGTTGTATGTCCCATGGTTGTAATCTGACCTGACGACGTTGTCTGTCCCATGATTGTAGTCTGACCTGGCGACGTTGTCTGTCCCATGATTGTAATCTGACCTGACGACGTTGACTGCCCCATGGTTGTAGTCTGATCTGGCGATGTTGTCTGTCCCATGGTTGTCGTCTGACTCGGCGACGTTGACTGTCCCATGGTTGTAGTCTGACCTGGCGACGTTGTCTGTCCCATGATTGTAATCTGACCTGACGACGTTGACTGCCCCATGGTTGTAATCTGACCTGGCGATGTTGTCTGTCCCATGGTTGTCGTCTGACTCGGCGACGTTGACTGCCCCATGATTGTAATCTGACCTGACGACGTTGACTGCCCCATGATTGTAATCTGACCTGACGACGTTGACTGCCCCATGGTTGAAGTCTGACCTGGCGATGTTGTCTGTCCCATGGTTGTCGTCTGACTCGGCGACGTTGACTGCCCCATGGTTGTAGTCTGACCTGACGACGTTGTCTGTCCCATGATTGTAATCTGACCTGGCGAAGTTGTCTGTTCCATTGTTGTAGTCTGACCTGACGACGTTGTCTGTCCCATGATTGTGGTCTGACCTGGCGAAATTGACCCATGGTTGTAATCTGACCTGGCAACGTTGACTGTCCATGGTTGTCGTCTCACCTGGCGATGTTTTCTGTCCCATGGTTGTAGTCTGACCTGGCGACGTTGACTGTCCCATGGCTGTAGTCTTATTTGACGATGTTGTCTGTCCCATGGTTGAAGTCTGACCTGGCGACGTTGACTGTCCCACGGTTGTAGTCTGACCTGGCGACGTTGACTGTCCCATGGTTGTAGTCTGACCTGGCGATGTTGTCTGTCCCATGGTTGTAGTCTGATCTGGCGACGTTGTCTGTCCTATGGTTGTAGTCTGACCTGGCGACGTCTGACCCGGCGAAGTTGACTGTCCCATGGTTGTAGTCTGACCTGGCGACGTTGACTGTCCAATGGTTGTGGTCTGACCTGGCGACGTTGTCTGTCCCATTGTTGTAGTCTGACCTGACGACGTCGTCTGTCCCATGGTTGTAGTCTGACCTGACGATGTTGTCTGTCCCATGGTTGTAGTCTGACCTCACGAAGTTGTCTGTCCCAAGGTTGTGGTCGGACCTGGCGATGTTGTCTGTCCCATGGTTGTGGTCAGACTTGGAGACGTTGTCAGTCCCATTGCTGTACTTTGACCTGGCATCATTGTCTGTCCTATGGTTGTAGTCTGACCTGACGTCGTTGTTTGTCCCGTGGTTGTAGTGTGACCTGGCGACGTTGACTGTCCACGGTTGTAGTCTTACCCGGCGACGTTTACTGTCCCATGGTTGTAGTCTGACCAAGCGACGTTGACTGTCCCACGGTTGTAGTCTGACCCGGCGAAGTTGACTGTCCCGTGGTTGTGGTCTGGCCTGGGGTCGTTGTCTGTCCCATGGTTGTAGTCTGATCTGGTGAAGTTGTCTGTCCCATGGTTGTAGTCTGGCCTGGCGACGTTGTCTGTCAAATTGTGTCAGTCGGACCCGGCGACGTTGACTGTCCAATGGTGGTGGTCTGGCCCGATGACGTTGACTGTCCCATGGTTGTGGTCTGACCTGGCGACGTTGTCTGTCCCATTGTTGTAGTCTGACCTTGCAAAGTTGTCTGCCATGCAGTTGTTGTCTGACCTTGCAAAGTTGTCTGTCCCACGGTTGTAGTCTTCCCTGGTGATGTTGTTTGTCCCATGGTTGTTGTCTGACCTGGCGACGTTATTTGTCCCATGGTTGTGGTCTGACCTGTCGAAGTTGTATTTCCTCCGGTTGTTGTCTTGCCTGGCGACGTTGTCTGCCCCGCAGGTGTTGTCTGGCCTGTTGATGTGGTAAGTAGTTTCTTTATTGTGGAAGGTCCGCACTGACCGCAGTATTTCTGACAATACAGTGCCGCTGTTGTTGGGTTTGCGCAAATACCGAGAAATGTATCGAGCTGATGACAATCAACCGCAGGTTTGTCTTGGCAGGATAGCGTCGTTGTGGAGTAGACTGGAAGGAAAAAAGTCATGTAAGCAGAGTTTGTCGAAATATTATCTTCAGAACCAACGCGTGGTAAGGCACATAATGTTTAAAAGAAACTATTACGCTTTAGTTCCCTCTATAAAACAAAACTGATATGTTTTTAACTACACTATACTGTTTTTGCTTTGTTCTACATCTAGTCACGATTAAAAATCTGTACGCCACGTTCCAAAACGCCAAAGTGGAAAATAAAGATAACTGGTTGCTACGTCAAAGTACTATATTATGTGACCAAAAAGATTTAATTATTAAAACACAAAACCAAGTTAATGGGTTGTTCATTTTCTTTTTTTAAAGTAGAGGCTCAAAAAGCTCAAGTCAAGCCTTGCCTTTAGAGACTGTGTCTGCTGGATGTGGCTATTCCTGATACATTGTACATATTTTAACTTTTTTTTAAAGAAAAATGGAATTATTATCTTTCCTATCGTGTAATAATATTGCCTCTACCAAGGAGCGAACCCGCCCGTCACGGCAACAGCCTAGCCCTGCAATTCCGACGACGCAAGTCACGCAATCAATTGAGCTTACCGAGACACCCCCCCCCCCCCACCAAAAGGGTTGATCGGATAGCTCTGATATACGTTATCGTACCTGTACTACATGGTAACGGGTTATTTAACTGAAAATAGTACTGACTATATGTACGGGGGGACCTTTTACAGCAGCCAGACAGCACAAAAAGCGCTACTGTGAATTTCAAATGATATTGCCTCTATCTGGAGGCATTATCATCCGACATTCACAACGTCACGGCGACAGCGACTTTGACCTATTAGAATGTCTATTATTTTTATGCTTTTTTTTTCACACAGTAGGCGATGTTCTGTTCGGTAAACGAGGCGTCTTTTTAAATCGTTTTGTCATCGACTTCAATCATTTTTGACGCGTAAAGCAACTTTTAACAAAAAAGTCACAAAACCCATTATAACAGGTATTGAGTCGTCGGCAAAACCGTTAAATTGTGCTTAAATGATAGCTTACACGAAAGGCATGTTCACGACAAAAATACTCATTTCGCCAATGTACTAATACAAAATGGTAGAATATTTATCTAGCCAAACAAGAAGTATTTGTTTATTTGTGGCAATTGTAAATACGATCTTATGTCGGAGATAAACAGATATTTATGTCGTGTTTATAGAACTCATCGAGTAACAGAGTATCGTCCCAGTGTTCAAATGAATAATGTACAGCTTCTCGTGTAACAGAGTATCGCCCCAGTGTTCAAATTTATAAAGCATTAGGTTTCTTTTTTGTAAGTAACTCACCAGAACTAGAGGGTGTAGATAAACTAGCTGGCGACGTTGATGAAGAACCTGATACAGTTGATGCACTGGTCTGAAGTGTTGTTTAAATGGTTGTCACTGTTGTTGGTGTAGTTGGAACTGTTGTTGATGTTGATGTTGTTGGAATGGTTGTAGGTGTTGTTGGAATGGTGGTCGAAACACTTGAAGCAACAGAAGAAGCCGAAGTTGAACTTGAGGACGAAGATACAGAGGAAGAGGAACTTGTCATACCGGAAGATGATTTTGCTGATGATGACCCAGTTACTGGAGACGAACTTGAAGAGTTTGGGGCACTTGTCGTTTGACTGGACTGGGTCGTTGAACCACATAATCCACAAAACAATGGACAGTACATTCCGGCAGTGTTCGGATCTTTACAAATGTTGAGGTATGTATTCAGCATGTTGCAGTCAACTGAATGCTTGTCTGCACATCCTTGCGTTGTAGAAGCAAGAGAAGAAGTCTGTGGAGAACTCTGAGGCATAGATGAAGATGATATAGCTAACGTTGATGACGAAATAACCGAGAAGTGTGAGGATATTGTCGAAGAAGAAGGTGGTACTGATGAAGTTGAAGGTACTGGAGTACTTGCTAGCGACACAGAACTCGTCATTGATTGGACAGTTGAGATAGAAGACTGAGCAGAAGAACCTGTTGTTGCAGTGGATTGTGCTGTTGAACTGGATCCGCAAAGACCACAGTACCTCCTACAATACATCTGAGAGGCATTTTGATTTTTGCAAATATTCAGAAACGTGTCCATTAAGTGGCAGTCTATAGCTGGGTCATCAGTGCATGAATTTGGCGAGGTAGCTGTCGATGTGAGGTGGATTGGAATGTTGTTGTTTGAATTAAAGTTGAAGAACTTGCAGACGTTGAAGGTGTGACTGAAGGAGATGTTGTGGAAACTGTTGAGGTTGACCCTGATGTTAAAGACAGTGGAGTGGTAGATGAACCACAAATACCACAGTACTTTTGGCAGTATAAGTTCGCTGATGCCAAATCTTGACAAATGTGAAGATGCGAGTCAAGCAAATTACAGTCAACGCCTTGTTTTTCTGAACATGCATTTGGCGTCGAAGCAGAACTGAATAGAGTGGTTGGTAAACTAGATGAACTCTGAGGTGTTGTTGATATATTGGTCGTACCAGCAGTGGCAGTGGTAGACGCTAAAGTAGGTGCTGTTGACGAAGAAGTCACTGAACTACTCGAAGATCCTGAGGATGAAGATGTTGTCGAGCTTGCTGAGGTTGGACTACTTGACTGGGACGTCGATGCTATGGTCGGTTGCGTGGTTGATCCACATGTGCCGCAGTACTTCGAGCAGTATGCATTTGCTGTTACAAGATTTGAACAAGATTTGAACAAACACCTACACTTGTATCAAGCAAATGACAATCTACTCCAGGTTTATCTGTGCATGAAATTGTTGTCTGTGAAACTATGGTTGACGTTGAATTTGTAAACATAGTAGATGGCGAAGATATCGCAGTAATTAAAGTTTGTGGTGACGATGTAGTGGAACTCGGTGTTGTGGTCGTACTCGACGGTGTTGTTGATGTTGATGATAACTGTGTAGTACAAGTAATGGGTGTGGTGGTCGTTGGAGGTGATGAAGCTGTAGTGGGCCCACATAGACCACAATATAGTAAACAGTATGCCGTGGCCGGTACAGTCCGGCTACAAATTCCGAGATATTTGTCCATTATCTGGCAGTCGACACCAGGATTGTCGGCACATGCAGGAGTTGTACTGGGACCTGAAATGATACAGGGGGTTTAGTCACGAAAAAAGGTATACAGAGATAAAAAAAAAAGCATAGGGAATTCGACAGTACTCGTTTTAAAATGGACTTTGCAAAACAACATTGATCTCTTTCGCAGAGTTGTCGTTCCTTACACTCACTTTACATCTCTGCGAAAGGCTCAATGTCAAGATTTTTGACATAACTTGACAGCCTTATTTTTTACAGTCATATTTATAAATATGAAAGCTTGTGATTAAACAAATATTTACACCTTTATTTCCACTGCTTCAATATCCTTTACCGGACGAGTGAAGGTCAATCTTCAATGAACACCGTTAGCCTTATCACCGCGCAATGGTAAGCACGTTCCATTTTCTCGAATTATCATTGGTTTTTGTTTGTTGTGTAATATTACGTTTTTCTGTATGTATATGTTTGAAAAAAAAACGGATGAATGTGTTCAATAAACATGGAACTATTTTTGGTCGTAGTATGATTTTTTTATTTGACTAGTCCAAATGCCAAACCCGGGGTAAGAAATGTTTTAAACAACATTTCGAAATAAGTAAAAAGTATATATAATATGAGATTAAGAAACAAAATGATAAAATGAGGTGTAAATATAAGTAATAAATTTCGTGTTTGATAAGTTCACCGAGTCTTGAACGTCATTAGGGCTGGTTAAAGCACGCGTGGACTCCTTCGGCTCTTAATTCCTTGTTTTGTTATAATAGGACCCCTCATTAGTAGGAAAAACAGAAAACATTATTTATAAATAGCACATTTGTTTAAATGAACCCCTTTCAAATTATCCAATTTTAAAATTACCTCCCTTTCAATTACAGACTGTTCTAATTTTGACCCTGCGATTTAAGTAAATGGTCTTGGATTCATTTAAGAAGACAATTAATAAAGATTAAAAAGACATTAGATAATTGATTTCAAGACAAAACAGTTCTTTCCACAGCCTCTTCTGAAGTAGGGAAGAAACGAAACTAGCATACATTGTAAACATATACAATTAATGACCAATTAGAACTTTGGTCGAGTGTATAAACATAGTATAGGTTTATGACATGTGTGCGAATTACAACTGCTGACCATGTAAAAATTAATGGTTTTGAAAATCGTTTAACATGTTTAATGAATACCTGTAGTGGTTGTTGTTTGTGGGGAAGAAGGGGTCGATGTAGCAACGGTTGTCGGTGTTGTTAAAATTGTTGTCGGTGTTGTTGAAACGGTGGTCGGTGTTGTTGGACCGGTAGTCGGTGTTGTTGGAACGGTAGTCGGTGTTGTTTGAACCGTGGTCGGTGTTGTTTGAACGGTTGTTGGCGTAGTTGGAACTGTTGTCGGTGTTGTTTAAACGGTTGTTGGAGTAGTTGCAACTGTTGTCGTTGTTGTTTGAAGGTTCGTTGGCGTAGTTTGAACTGTTGTCGGTGTTGTTAAAACGGTTGTTGGCGATGTTTGAACGGTGTTCGGTGATGTTGAAGTTGTTGTTGTGGTAACGGTTGTCGCAGTAGTAGTAGGCACAGTTGTTGGGGTCGTAGTAGTCGGAACAGTAGATGGTGAGGTTGCTGCAGTTGTGGACGTAGTTGAACTAGTAGTCGAAGTGGTTGTTATAACTAAGTTGGATGGTTTTATTGGACACCCCAGAACGTCAAGCCTCATTGCAATTTTATTGTTCCACTTAGTAGGTTTAAATCGGAGGCATTTCGCAGTGATGGGACATGTCAGATTATTTGTGACAGGGGTATCTTGGTCAGAATTTCCTGCAAAAGTCTGTAAATATAAAAACAATTGATTGCCGATGACTTTTATATTTGGGGCGCGTCACGGGAAAAGGTACCTTCGGACAGTTGACGTCAATCTTTGAAATGACGTCATAAATTTGAACAGACGACATTAATTTTTATGCATTTCGCGGTAAAAATACCATTTTATTGTCAAAATGTGTAATAAAATCACATTTTTGTTATAAGAAATTAATTTTTAGACTTTCGCGCGCATGCGCGAAAGTCTTTAGAGCTAGAAATCTAGAACACGGCGACGCGCAGTTTTTAACTTCCGGTGTATCACTGCGACATCGAGCGTATTCAAGTAAGCGGGGTTTTGTGGTCACCGCGAGAGCAGGCCGAAATGAAATGCAGACGTTTTAAGCACATTCAAGAACACAATTCCACGAAAGAATAGTGATCTTTAGTACGTGTCCGTGTAATTTTGTAGCGTCCATGCCAAAAACTCCATCAAACACATGTTGAGTGAAATCATGTCCAGCTACGTTAGTGAACAAACAGCTTAATATGCATGAGTAGTTTAGTTACGCCTAACAAGTTCCATAGTTGTGCGGCGTCAGAAAGTAGTGCATATTAAGAAAGTAAATTTATTACGAACGATGACGAACATTTGTACAGACAGTGCGACAAAGAGAAGAAGAAAACAATATTATGTTGGTGTTCAAAAAAAAAATGAAGGGATATTAAAAATCCAATTATAAAAAATCAGTCACGTGATCAGTGACTAAACTGTATTCAGGTCAGCGAGAAACACGTCTCGTTTTATCAGGATGTTGTTTTGTTTTAGACAATTAACAGTTTAGCAATCTCTTATTACTTTCTTAATTGAATTCGTTTTATTTCTAACCAGGAAATAACGGTTGTGCTTATCTTAACATTGGCCAATTCTTGTTAAATGCTGGAAATTACTCATCGGAGATGTAACATGATACTATCAGTATGAATGAACATTCTCTACAAAGTTTAAGTAGCACCGCCTACTAATTAATATTAATAGCTTATGTCTCATTGATACTAGAAGTATACTCTACAGGATTTAGTATTGTTTAGTCAGCTTATACACTACATAACATTTGCATTTACAATAGTAGACAGGGGCGGATCCAGGATTTCAGCAAGGGGGGTTCAACTCAGCGAGTTATTTTTAACAATGTTAATTTTTAACTAAGCTAGAAAATCAGTCCGTTTATCAGGCCCAAATTAATTTGTAAGAGGCCTAACTTATCATGGGGGGTCCGGGAAAATTTGAAAATCTATATGCCAAATCCAGCATTCTGGGGTATTTTGTGGGGATTTTATAGCAGATGTTGAACTACTCTTTCATAATGGCCGTGAGCAAGTATTTAAGTTGACATGCAGTTTCTATCGTGTGCACATATTAAAAGATGTAAGCCAAAGTTGACATTCTGCTGCGTAATGTAATTCTCCGGCGCGAAAGTCTTTCAACGATATCAGCGCTTTGATTGACTTTCGCGCGCATGCTAAGAGCTAGACATCTAGAACACGGCGACGCGCAGTTTTTAACTCCAAGTGTATCACTGCGACATCGAGCGTATTCAAGGAAGCGGGGTTTGTGGTCACCGCGAGAGCAGGCCGAAATGAAATTCAGACGTTTTAAGCACATTCAAGCACACAATTCCACGAAAGAATAGTGATCTTTAGTACGTGTCCGAGTAATTTTGTAGCGTACATGCCAAAAACTCCATCAAACAAATGTTGAGTGAAATCATGTCCAGCTACGTTAGTGAACAAACAGCTTAATATGCATGAGTAGTTTAGTTACGCCTAACAAGTTCCATAGTTGTGCGGCGTCAGAAAGTAGTGCATATTAAGAAAGTAAATTTATTACGAACGATGACGAACATTTGTACAGACAGTGCGACAAAGAGAAGAAGAAAACAATATTATGTTGGTGTTCAAACAAAAATGAAGGGATATTAAAAATCCAATTATAAAGAAATCAGTCACGTGATCAGTGACTAAACTGTATTCAGGTCAGCGAGAAACACGTTTCTTTTTATCAGAATGTTGTTTTGTTTTTAGACAATTAACCGTTTAGAAATCTCTTATTACTCTTAATTGAATTCGTTTTATCTCTAACCAGAAAATAACGGTTTTGCTTATCTTAACATAGGCCAATTCTTGTTAAATGCTGGAAATTACTCATCGGAGATGTAACATGATACTATCAGTATGAATGAACATTCTCTACAAAGTTTAAGTAGCACCGCCTACTAATTAATATTAATAGCTTATGTCTCATTGATACTAGAAGTATACTCTACAGGATTTAGTATTGTTTAGTCAGCTTATACACTACACAACATTTGCATTTACAATAGTAGACAGGGGCGGATCCAGGATTTCAGCAAGGGGGGTTCAACTCAGCGAGTTATTTTTTAACAATGTTAATTTTTAACTAAGCTAGAAAATCAGTCCGTTTATCAGGCCCAAATTAATTTGTAAGAGGCCTAACTTATCATGGGGGTCCGGGAAAATTTGAAAATCTATATGCAAAATCCAGCATTCTGGGGTATTTTGTGGGGATTTTATAGCAGATGTTTGACTACTCTTTCATAATGGCCGTGAGTAAGTATTTAAGTTGACATGCAGTTTCTATCGTGTGCACATATTAAACAATGTAAGCCAAAGTTGACATTCTGCTGCGTAATGTAATTCTCCGGCGCGAAAGTCTTTCAGCGCTATCAGCGCTTTGATTAATTGTAAGTTCTTTCTAAATTTTGTAAAAACTAAAATATCACTGAAATTGACCGAAGGTACCTTTTCCCGTGACGTGCCCCATTTAATACAATTAATAAACATGTTGTGCATATATTTGTAGATGTATATCTTTCTTATGATACAAACATTTGTAAGTTATGTCAAGTATGCGTAAACATTTACTCCAAGGGATGCGATTAATATCCCATGGGTGAACACTGTAGATTTAGATCAGTGTAGATCCAGATCAGTGTAGGTCCAGATCAGCCGGCACATCTTATCAGTATCTAGACAGTTCGTTTTAGGTTCAATAGTTTATTTATAAACAACAAGCGACCAGTTTTGATCCAGATCAGATGGCACAGAAACTTTAACAGAAACTGCATATTCCTCAACTGTAAACTTTAAAATAAACGTGGTAGCTATTATACCTTTTATGACACTAGATGTTACAACAAGTGTTAATGGATGCTATCAATCCTTACCTTTATGTGTTTAGTGAGCATATAACAATTTGTATGGTTAAACTTGTGCAGTATACTATATTTCTAGATGTCAAGCCGCCCGGAAATACTAGTAACTTACTTTTCCTGATTCGACTGGTTTCCATGTTTTACAGTCTGGACTGTACTCCACTGTGTAATCCGAGACCCAGTCTTGACAGCATCCCTTTCTACCCTGAGTGATCATACTCCGGATTATGCTTGGAGATTCGAACTCGACCTGCAAGAAACAAAAAATGAATCAATCAAAGCGGTCTTCAATGACAACTCGGCGAAGACACAAATAATGAATCAATCAAAGCAGTCTTCAAGGACAACTCGGCGAAGACACAAATAATGAATCAATCAAAGCTGTCTTCAAGGACAACTCGGCGAAGACACAAATAATGAATCAATCAAAGCTGTCCTCAAGGACAACTCGGCGAAGACACAAATAATGAATCAATCAAAGCTGTCTTCAAGGACAACTCGGCGAAGACACAAATAATGAATCAATCAAAGCTGTCTTCAAGGACAACTCGGCGGTCTTTGAATGCAATTGGTATTATTCACTGGAATTTGTTCTGAAAATCAGTCATTGGAATAAATTAAATGTGATTTTCATCCACACGTGGTCTTTGTTTCACAGGTGGTCATTTGCACTGGTTGGAGTGTAACAAGTTAATAAATTAATTACTAGTATTATGTATTTTTTTCAAGGCCATGCCGTGACGAATGACAGTGTGTGTTTCCGAACCAAGTGATAAATAGTAATTAATAATTTATGAAAATAACAAATAGTAAGTTATAATAAATAATAAATAAGGTAGTTCCAGAGCTTCTGCGTACAGGCGTCATTGCGTATATAATACATCCCGCAATAAATATAAATAAATAATATAACAAATTAAAATAAATAATCAAAATGACATAGCGTTTTCGTTTTCAAAAAAATGAGTAAAACACAAAAATGGCGAAAAGGTGTAATAAGCTCAGCAAGTTTTTTTTTTCCGTCGGAGGAAATGCATTCAAAAGGATTTAAAAGGATTTGTTTCTGAAATGACTCCATTTAAACATTAACAAAAAAGATTAATGCTATGTTAATTCACGTTTCTCTCATCGGATGTAAAAGCTGTTGGTCCTTGATTAATGAGGCCTCTGCTTTTAAGGTACTGTAAATGCAATTATTTTCGAGGGCATAAACATGCGTGGTTTTCTGTAAAGTTCTATTTTCGGGGGTTCTAAAATTCGTGGTTTTTAATTTCCACAAAAATATGAACAAATCTACATATTTTTGAGGTTTTGAATTCGTGGTTAAAACCTACTGCGAAATACTCCACGTTAACACAATATTTTGTCAGTAGCATATTGATTGTTGAAGAACGTCAGTCAATAACTATCGATATCGGTCCGAAAAACATAGTTATTAATGACTACTAGGGTAACCCCAATATAGTCATAGTTATTGATGAAAACCCTAGTTCTCGGACCGAAAACCATAATTAGAGTTCACCCTACTTTTTCAGCCAATCACAACCCTTGCATTTTTTAATTTCTAGCTCGATTTATTTTAGGCTATATATTGGGTTATTGGTGACACCAATAACTGACTTATTGTGTCAATATTGCGTCGCTCTAAAATTAGAAATGATATATGCTCCGCCCATTTCGGGCAAGTTTATTAAGAGATGGGAGAGTCAGAGGGTAATAAAATGCAAGTTTAAAACTATTTTATTGTTCACCAACTGCTGAGTGTCCACTATCAGCAAATGTGATAATGTAGTATCTATTGAATAATGATTAGTTATTTCATCAAAAATGGTATCATCTTCAATATCGAAGTCATAATCCAACTGAAAATTCTCCATTTTTGAATTCAGTATACTCTGTGACCTGACATGCACCTTTCCCGGTCAAATTAATAGTAAGAGTGAAATAATCAGCTGACAATTTACAGAATGGAATCGTCCGCCTAAACAATGAGCTCTTGAAAGCGACTCAAGCTGTCAAATGTCAATCAAATCTGTCTGGCTCGATCCCCGACATGAAAGGGGCGTGTGAACTGTAAGCAAGTTATAGTTCATATATTGTAATTGTATGCGAATTAAAACCTGCGTTCGCCTTCGGCTCACTTGGTTTTAATTTCGCATACAATTCCAATATATGAACTATAACCTACACTTATTGGTCGATAACTATAGTTATTACATGAACTATAAATAGACGCAACGCGATTGGTTACACCCCCAAAATAACCGAGTCAATAAATCTAGATATTGACCCGCTTTCGCTGATACTGACCTGTCTATAAATAGATTGCAGTTTACCGGTACGAGTTTACATCCGACCCTGGTTGTTTACCGGTACGAGGCGGCCATTTTCTTTCTCGCTTAAAACATGAAAACGGGGGTTCGGGGCGGTAGCCCTCGATATAACATAAAACAGGAGCACGAAACGAAAGAAACAACTAGATTTTACCATTGAACAAGTCGGTAAGTTACTTAGTTACTCAAAAATACTAAGATTTCGCGGGTTTTTTTACGTACCGGTAAACTGCAATTGTACCATAACTATTTATAGTTCATGAAATAAAACAGTTATTTACTTATAAGCTGGGAAATATGCTGTTGATATTGACCGAAAAAATCGTTATTGACCTCGACTATCGCCTCGGTCAATAACGATTTTTTTGGCCATATCGCAGCATATTTTCCAGCTAATAAGTAAATAATTGTATAATATCGGATAAATTGCGCAAACCGCTTGCCATATCGGACAATAATACAGAATGCACGTAACTGTCTTAAACAATCTTAATTCTATAAAATGTGTATCGCTTAATTGTCCGAAACAATCTTAATTCTATAAATTGTTTATCATGTAACTATCTACAACAATTCTTATTCTAAAACCAAACTTAATTCTCTAAATTGTGTATCACGTGACTGTCTAAAATCAATCTGAATTCTATAACATTTGACAGTCTAAAAAAAAATAATTCTATGCATTGCTTATCACGTGACTGTCTAAAACAATCTTAAATCCATAAATTGTGTATCACGTGTCTGTCTATATTTATTCTATAAATTGTTTACCACGTGACTGTTCTGAAAATAATCTAAATTTTATCAATTGTGTATCACGTGACTGTCGAAAATCTCAATTGTGTTAATTCACGTGCATGTCTGCTGATTGATTATTAATTATACTCTTAGATATTTGTAAAGGAATGAAAATAAAAACAAGCTGAATCATTTTTGTGCAATACGCGAATGACTGCCATGATGAAGCTACTCTTTTTTCGACAATCTAATCATCCATCGGATGTTGTAACACAACGGAGAAAAAACTAAAATGGAAAAGGACAAAGTTACATAGCAAGCTGAAAATGCGAAACGTTTGTTTATACGAAATACAGTGACATGCCAACCGACGCTGAAATGGGTTTATACGCGTCGTAGGATATGTGATATGCAGCGTGCACAGGTCTCAACTTCTCAACCTTCAACTATTATAAAAACTATCAAGCAGTTTACATTTAATTATAGTCGCAACACATTCTGAAGGGGTATTATAGTCGATAGAAGAGCTTTGCTACACCTATTATAATACAAATCATCTTCACGCTGCATCGGCTGAGGCAATGTACATAACGCCACATAACACGCATAAAACTTTTTTATATGACGAAAAGGCACAATTTTGTCGCAAAAAAAAAAACAATTAAAACACATACTAGTGCAAAAAAGGGTTGATAGTTAAGAAATAATCAATAGCTTCCGGTGAATTATCGCAGGATAATTCACGGGGCGGAGTTCAGATGATTAAGGATATATCACGAGGGGCGTAGCCCCGAGTGATATATATCTACGCAGCTGAACGGGGCGGAGTTCAGATGAGTAAGGATATATCACGATGGGCGTAGCCACGAGTGATATATATCTACGCAGCTGAACGACGCCCCGTGAATTATCCTGCGATAATTCACCGGAAGCTATTGATTATTTCAATTCTAACACGACACATCTGACTGAATAAGCGAAATTATTACATGAACTATAAATAGACACAACGCGATTGGTCAAACCCCCAAAATAACCGAGTCGATAAATCTAGATATTGACCCGCTTTTGCTGATACTGACCTGTCTATAAATAGAATGCGAAAGTTTCCATCTTTTATATTATTTATAGTTCATGTAATAAACTATTATATAACTATTTATAGTTCGTGTAATAAAACAGTTAATTACTAATTAGCTGGGAAATATGCTGTTAATATTGACCGGAAAAAATTGTTATTGACCTCGGCTATCGCCTCGGTCAATAACGATTTTTTAGGCCAATATCACAGCATATTTCCCAGCTTATAAGTAAATAATTGTATATTATCATAACTCAATTTTAGCGCGTTGTAATAAACGCAAATGGGTTATAAGGTCGGCAATTAGTGTTTACTCTCTAAAAAAATCTCCATAATTCAAAAACTGATAATAATTAAAACATTGAATAACAAACTTGAATACATGCCCATCCAACTGCGCATCCAGCACTCTCCAGTCGTCGTTTGAACCGTATTTGTCATTCCAACGATTTAATACCGATTCTCTGTAAGCACTTTAATGTCTATACGTATAAGGGGCTGGAAACACACCCCTTCAGAATTTTTTTATTTTTTGTCAAATAACCTGCCTTAACATGCATACAAGTTTCAAACATCAATTTAGTGAAAATTCTGAATAGTTGTCATGGTAACGGTAACCCCTAAAATAAGCCTCGGAAACTGTAATTTTTTTTGAAAACGCATGTTTAACATTCAATAAAAACCAAAATCAATCAATGGATGTAGATAATTTATTAATTATGACAATTAAATACTACCATAAGGTATTTGTTTACAATAGTAAATATAATAAAAAAATTACATCTAATACAGGCTTTCGTAAACTGAAAATCGCAATTTTTGTAAAATTTCAATTTTCGATATTTTATCATTTTTGACCTTTTTTGTGCATCAATTTCGAAAATGTTCCCCTAATTTAGTTTTTAATGTCTTTTGTAATTAAGTTCCTTTAATAACATTTCAATAAATTAAAATAAAAATTTGGCTGGGACCTTTATCCGTTAAACCCAAAAAATGAGGCTAAAAAGAGCTCTTGTCAGTGATTGGCTGATTTTTCAAATATTAGGCATTTTTACATATAACCCCAAAAGTATTTAAAAAATGCTTTTACAAGCCCTATTTTTTAGATTTATAAGGTACAATAGTTAAAAAAGTGAAAATATTACTAATATATGGCAACTATATGGCATTTTATAAAAAATAAGCATGTTTCTAAAAATAACTTGATGCAGTAAAAGCTGATTATTTAGCAAATACACTCAACAAAAGTTCTAAATTGTCACTTTTTGTCCGTAATTTTTTATTAGAAAGATATTCAATACACTCTTTATTTATAATCACATGCCAACAACAGTCTTCAATTTAAGCTTTAATCTTTAATAATTGATTTGGAAAAGTTTGGCAAGAGTTATCCTTTATTTTGCTAAAAATGCATTTCTTGCATAAACAGGCCAAGCAAACTGAAATTTGCTCTTTAATCCTTGTTTTGTTCTAACAGTACCCCTCATTAGTAGGAAAAACAGAAAACATGATAAATAAATAGCACATTTGATTAAATAAACCCCTTCCAAAGTATCAAATTTTAAAATTACCTCCCTTTAAATTAAAGACTGTTCTAATTTTGACCCTGCGGTGTTAGTAACTGGTATTGGATTCATTTAAGAAAACAATCAATAAAGATTAAAAAGAGAATATATCATTTATTTCAATACAAAGCAGTTCTTTCAACAACCTCTCTCGACGTAGGGAAGAAACGGAACTAGCATACATTGTAACCATCTACAATTAATGACCAATTAGAACTTTGGTTGAGTGTAATATTTTTGCGTACAAGTACAGCTTAAGAAAACCAAAGATTGACACCATATATTGTAACATTCCTTACATGTAAGTCTAATATAAAAAATATAAATCCGGTGAGAAATAATATCAAAAAGCCATTTTGGGCATTAAGCAAAAAATAGATCTGCTCTGATTGGCTGATTGGTGTCCAGACCAAAACAAGCAAATGTATTTCCAAAGACGCAAATGGGCCACTTTGATAAAATTTGTTGGAATGATTATTTTTGCTGCAATGTATTTTCGATGTTATGATGAAAAAGTGAACACAATTCTTTGAAAATCCTACACAGTCATTGTTTTCAAAATTTTCATCTATAAGACTGTTTATGAATATTTACATTCCTATTGATTTCATCGTTTAAATAAATGCGGTTCATTTTGCATGAACCGCATGACCTGTAATGACGTCAGTAACGTCATGGCTGTTACTATTGAAAACTCCCACGTATTACTCCCCCTTTTCACTTTATACTAATTTTTGAATGCGTTCAACTTAAGTTTATTTAAAGAAAAAAAATGAATAAAATGTAAATATAAGTAATGATTCTTATTTTGGTGCAGTTCATGCAGATTGGACGTGCACGCGGAGCTGGCAAATTGACCATAAAGCGCTAGCGCGCTTTATGGATTTGCCAGCTCTCGCGTGCACGTCCAATCTGCATGAACCGCACCAAAATAAGAATCATTCCTTAATTAAACAGTTAATCCAGACTGCATAAATAAATGGGATTTTATAAACCAAGAAGTCTGGTAACAAAGTTCAAGTGGTTAGTTGATGTCATGATGACCAAATTCATAACCATTCTGTCATACCAAATATTATACCATAAATGGACAACTTAAATGTAGACAGACCAAAAAAAACACAAGTTTGTTAACAAGTCAAAACTTTGCATTATGACAGATTATATGTAAAAGCATGAATTACTACTACACTGAGCAATAAAATTCAGGATCATGCATACAAAAACATGGACAAATCTGCTAAAGTATAAAAAAACAATTTGCAGACAGTTTTTATCTTATAGTGATATTAAAAATTTTGTCTTCGTCTGAAGACTCTTTTATTAAGTTGATTACATACCTACTGACAAGTTCCTAAGAATTGTCAGGTAAAGTAGTTCAAATAATAACTATTTCAATTGTTTAAAAATATTGCTTTAAGATCTTCTTTCAACTCTATTCTTCAGGTGGCTTAAAATCTTATTTTTCAAGGTTTATTCCTTCAAAGCAAGTCTTGAGAAAATAGGAAGATATCTGCTGGGGTGTCAAATAATCATCCTTGGTGAAAGCACAAACTTCATCAACTTTAAGCTTTCTCATTTCCTGTGTTGCTCTGTAAGGATCTATTTTGCTGCCAGTTCTTTTTCCAGCATAAAATCTGTCTTTCATATAGTTATTCTAGCTTTCATTAAAAATAACTATTTTCTTTTAAATTTCAGTGCCCAACCTTTTATTAAATTTGTATGGCCTTCTTTTATGTATGATGGTAATTTAATCAAATCATTGATCATAAATAAATTATTGACTTTACAACTGTACAAAGTCTATTATGTGAGGTGTATGCTTCCTGGTCATAAGAACAATCACCCTGGTGAAGATGGTTCTCTAAAGCAAGATTGCTATTGAAGCTCTTGGTGCAACCCTCTTTGGTACAATCAAAAACATCAGACTTTCTTTTCTTGGGAGATGAACAGCTGGCCTCTTCTGTAAAAATACATAATATAGTAAATTGATATATTAACACTACCAGATGGCTTTTTCTTGGGAAGATTGACTAGTTGAAAACAGATGAAAATAATAGATAAACATGTATATATTAGTGATGATAAAACTATGAAACTTAACCAAAACAAGAAGGCAATATGGCCCTATCGCTCACCTGACAGTGTAGACCCGGATCAGCTGTCACATCTGTACCATCTAACCAGGATCCAACTGTTAGCTTTTTTTGTTAGGTTATCTTTGACCAAAATGTGATCAGTGAAAATCCTGATCAGATGGCACAAATGTGCAGGCTGATCTGGATCTACACTGTTTCTATTAGGTAAAAACGTATGCATATGAAGAAAGGGGTTAAAGACTTATTTAGTCAAGATCAGAATCAAAGACAATAAAACTGAGACTAGAGACCATACTCAAATCTCAAGCCTTTGACTGCCGAAATCTGAGACTAGTCTAAAAATGAACAATTCAGTTCTGAGACCTGCAGTTAATTTGCCAGTTTATTTATAAACACAGTATACAGCTGAGTCTTTTCTGTAAAATAGTCTGAACATGTTGAGAAACTGCTAAAAATTTGTTGAGTTTTTTTTAAACAGTGAATAAAATATTCAGAAAAGCCTTCATTCAAAATGGCATAAAGTGAGAATGTAAATTTGATCAGTATCTGTAGAAATGACATAAAATATACTCAATAAAAATCTCCATACTAGGTCTGTTTTAATATCAATAACACAGACATAACGCAGTAGAGTTCAAAAGGGCACTGCCAAGCAACAACAGGAATGACCTCTGATAATGCATCCTAATATATCTTAAGTCCACTTCTGATCAAATACCTCACTCTGAGCTTTAAGCTCAGGTGAGCTTAATGTTATTATAAGTCTTATGAAAAATGTTAAATGGGTTAAAGCTACTTCATTTTAAAATGCCAACAATTTCATATATAGTTTACAGGCTGTCTTCAATTGAGAAAGGTAATTTACAGATGAAACATTATTTACCTTTTTCATTTCTTCTGCTGTTGTTTATCATGACCTTAGTTGATGTACCTTTTGATTGCAGCTTTTACAAGCAAGGCTCTCCTGTCACATGGTCCTGCAAAAAAATCAAGAATGAAATAACAAACTTGGAAATTCTACAATAATAAGTTTTTGAATTTACCAATTAAAAGCCTCATTTAAGTCTGGATATTGCTCTCCTTAAAAGTTAAATCAGACATTGTTCTTTAATTAAAATAATTTGTTTATTGTTTGGTTAATGTGACTTATCCAAGTCATTTAAGCATTAAAATGGTATTTAAAGTGCATACTTTCAAAGACATTTCTAATGATATTCAGTCAGAAACTCTGATGCAAGACCATCTGCTGTCCTGCTTCATACAACTACATGTAAATGAAAATCCAAAATATCTTCCTTTCCAAGTTCTGGACATTAGTTTTTATTTTTCATGCAAATATTCATGAAATGATAATGATTTTCCTTTGTTTCATCAAAATATATATGGTTAAACAGAGGACATGCTTACTATGTTGTTTTTGCACAATAATTCTTCAAAAATTCAAAGTCAGTTATCTCTGATTATCTCCCCTTTTGAGGTTTAATGGAGATGTGGAACTTATAAATGTTACAAGGAATATTATCATTTTCTCACCCTTTCCATCTTGTGATTTAGAAAAGTTGTAAATTTTACAAACATAATAGTACATTAAAAGAAAAAAAAAGATTCTTTGTACTCTGATATTTGTGTTATGATGTTGCAATATTTGTTAATTCAACTTAATTGTGTGACATAATACATGATTATGTCTTTGATACATGTATTTATACTTTGACTGGATATTTGACCCAGCATGGTTTCATACATCAGACTCTTATCTTGGTGGAACAAATTATTTTATATTTCATTTACAGAAAGGAATTTAAGAACAAAGATTTTTTATATGTTTGAGTTAAACAAAATTTTTATTTTTATGTTATTACATATATCATCAAACAATTTCAGATGTGAGGTGGTGGGTTAGTAGGGTAATTTTTGGTCTGAAAGAAACAAAAATAAAATGTCTTACTTTTAAGAAAAAAGGCTCAAAATAAATGTACATTGTATTAGACTAGTTCTTATTTTAATAGAAACTAGTTTGTATTCTACGAGCAGGGCTTTTTTCCATATATAGCAGGGGCCGTTAATGGGCGCCTTCCCCTCAGAAAATTTCTTTGAAATCATGCAGTTTTCCCCAAAAAGTCACTTTACATCAGGTTTTTTCATTCCCCTATAGAGAGAAAATGACGCTATTTTCCCCAAAATTATAGGGCATGGGCACCTTCCCCTGGCAGTGAAAAAAATCCCTGACGAGTTACATGTTTGAAATGTTAAACTGTTACAGAAATCCCTCATTTTAAGTTACACATATATCTATATTAATAATATTTAGTCTTATACATGCATCAGTTGTGCTTACTGTCACAGATTCAAGTTCTTGTTCTGTGTGATCTGTGCAATGATTCCCACTGACAATTCCTGGTTCTTCATGTACATGTACCTCCTCTACCAATGCCAGAGCTCTGCTTTCATCTTCTTTACATTCAAATGTATCAGCTGTTGCCAAAGTTTTTTTTTACATAACGTGCAAATACCTAAAATAAATAAAGAAATTAAAAATGTACATGTACTATTATCAGGTTTACCATTATAAATATGAAAACAGAGTGATGATTAGTGTACTTTTGACTTACTTTCGATGGTAGTTACAATATTTTTTTGGTCTATGGATAAAAAATAAAATACAATATTGCCCGTCACCTTAATTTAAAGTTATACATGTACATCTCTCAATGGGTTATGTCCCCCACATGTTTACTAGTACTTTGGCTTGAATCCATTTTTGTAATTATAAAGTGATAAAACCAGGGTTGGCATTTAAGTGGGAAATACTTGTATTTCCCAGGACAGTGGGAAATACAGGGATTTCCCGGGAAATACAGGGAATTCCCGGGAAATAGTGGGAAATACTTTGACTCCAAAATCTATGTTGAGGAATGAATAAGCAAACCCTGCTATTTCATCATACTTTTAACTCACTAAGGCATTTTAAAATCTTGTTCGTTAACATAAATGTACCATGATGTATTTATGTTAAATTACTGAAAAAAAATTAATTTAATTCATTTTGTCATTAACTTTTCTTAATCTTGGATCATCAGTATGGCTCTCTCAGGATATCGCTATAATTATACAAATTTATATACCCTGGTCCCTTTGACACCTTTATCGATGTTATACAACTTTAGACCATTATAGTCTGGTCAATATTTAAATGCCTGAGGCATTGAGTTCCTCAAACTACCAGTAACTAGTATGCTTCGTGGTAAGGAAGAAATTGACTGGTAAAGTTGTGGCAAATAATTTAAAGTTACCAGTGCTCAGTCTTGTGATAAAAACTTACAATATTATGACTCTGAAAGTGTAAATATATGAAATATAATGTAGTGACATAATGCCATTGCTCTGTATGTTATGTTTTGCAAGTAATATTATTACATTTTTCAAATATTTGCAATGTATGTGCTGATATTCACTTTTGTACTCATGTTTTCTTCACAATAAAATTTAGTATATCCCACTACAGTGGTGTGGGGCAAGCCTGCGCACATATCATTAAAACTTCACTGTGGTGTTTTACACATTCAGAATCTAAAGGCAGTTGCCTATCAAAAAGTAACTGTATCCATTCAGGAATTGGTTTGTTGTCATTTGTGTACATTAATTTTCTTATAAGGCTTTAAAATGAGGTCATACTGAAAGCACACCTGTGTTAACATGATGTAAAAATTGTTGCCCAACTCTGCTCATGCCTATTTAAATATCATTTTGTTTTGTTTCTGTTAAAATTTACCACTCTCCAAAGCTGCCAACCTTTGAAAAGAATATTAAGTGAAAGGTCAGTATAAATAACAATTATTTATTTGGGTAACAGCTATCAAAATAAGGAAGATTTGGAGTGGGGAGGTATATAAATTAAATTTATTCGATTATTTTGCCTCTTTAGGGTAGTTATTAACTTACAAGACAGTTAATAGCTAGATGTACCCATCAGAATTGTCAAACATTTCCTTATTTCTTGACAAAAACACTGTCTGCAGTTTGTTCTTATAATATCAGTGTTTTTGTTAACATGCAAATCTGGTGCGCAGAGTTGGGCAATGCGCAGACTTATCCCACACCACTGTATTTCCCATTTTTGCTAAATTTGGGGTATTTCCCAGGACGGGAATTACCGGGAAATCCCAGTGGAAATTCCCCGATCTGGGAAATCCCGTCCAACCCTGGATTAAACACTAGAATCTATATTTTTAAAACAAAAACTTAAACTACAGTACATTTAAAGACTTACATGCGGTTGAACTTGAAGAGGAACAACTATGCAAGTGTAGTGGATGTCCTGATCCTCTTCAAAATTTTACCGGTTACTCACCTATAGCCGCTGGATTTGTTTTCTAAACTAGTATTGTGGGCAGCAATAGATGGAGGGATGCAACATTTGCTGTTATGTGCTCATTTTCTTCTGTTTTCTTGCTTTGTTTACACAAGATGGCCATAACCAAATTTATAGGCTAATGTGACAACAGTTTGGTTAAAAAACCATGTCCAGACAGCACATTTTCAGCATCTTTAGTCGGCAAATACAACAATTTTACTAAATTTCCTGTACAAATGATGCCTTGTGAAAATTTAAATGGCATTATTCTCAAAATTGTATGTCAAATGATGTTTGTGTTTGGAGAAATGGATTCATTTCCTGTTTTTGCTTCTACCTTCTTTGTAGAGAGTTTAGAAAGGGGAGATAACTTGTGTGTTGCTTATAGGCATTCTCTCACCAGAGGGCGTACTTCACAAGTTTCGCTTACTTTTCCTGGCGTTGACAGAGGTGTAAGCGAAACTTGTGTAGCACGCCCTCTGGTGAGAGAATGGCTTATAGGAGTTGCATGGGAGTTATAATTAGCTGTACCGACCTGGCGCCAGTATCTCGAAAAAATGTTCGAATCGTAAGTTAAGGTATGAGTTACGAAATCGCTACGAAGGCGCTAAGGGAACGTTACACGGGTATCTCGAAGCACCACTTAGCGTTCTCGTAACGCGTCCCGAAGTTACGAATTCGTAAGCATTACACACGGCGTGTAATGACGTAATAGACATGTTAAATATCGGCATATAGTAAACCTTTCAAAGAAAAATGTTTATTTCTTTAAGGATGCTACTTACTGAGCCAAAATTATCTATTTTGTGGATTATTTGGAGCCAGTGCAAACCACCTACTTTGTGCAAAATGCCATTTAATATTTTAAATATATGGTATATTGTAGGACATTGTCTATTTCAAATTCAAAAAATGAAAAACTAGAATGTACCCTTGGACACTGATGCCCCCAATGCTGCAACAAAATTTGTAATAACAAAAGGCCATAACTCTGTAAAAATAGTCGCAGGAAAAATTCCTTTCTATACGATCATCTACACATCCTGCTTGATCAACTGTGCAAGTTTAAAGGAAACCCGCCTTATAGTTTAGAAGGAGTTGATGCAACAAGATTTGGGGACGGACGGACGTACGTACGGACGGACGGATGCAACTCTATATGCCTCCCACTTTGTGGGGGCATAAAAATAAATAAAGTGGACGCATTGCATAAAGACACTTATCATCTCAGACTAATGAAAAGCGAATACAAATAGAAAAAAAAGACCCGAAGTTAATAGTTTGAGTCGACTTTTAGATTGACATTCACTTGACAACTTACTGAAATCAAACAAACACAATACAGTCCAACCTGTGTTAACGACCACCTGTAAACAAAGACCAAATATGGACTGGCGGCAATTTATTACTTCTAATTTAATCGCCGTTGATTCTTTCCATTATATTTGGAGAATTTTAGCGGTCGTGTAGGAATCCATGATACTTTTGATTAAGATATTTATAAACTGTTAAAAACGAGAAATGTCATGAAAATTCATCACGAGTTTAAAGATGATAGTTTTATTTTTTTTAATCTAGGTTTTACGTATTGTTAAATTCCTTTTATGTTGTTGTTGTTTTTCAATTGATAGCAATAACAACAATTTTAAAAGATTGGCAAGGCAGCAATACAAACGACCGCTATATTTATTCTGCGCAGGTATGCACCGCACAAAGACCATTTTCGTAAAAAGTAAATATACCGTTTATGCCGTTTATAAAAGTATATATCTTATTGTGCATCTTCTACGTATATCGTGCGTCCGCTTCACATTGTCTCAATGCATGTCACGGTGTGTACCAGTAATTTGAAGCAGGTGGACCAGGATAAACCGGGAAGGTTCGTGAAGCCTTGTGCCTTACGCGGGGAAAATCCGCAATGAATCGGGATGAATGAATTTCAAATATACAATCATGGTTTAAATACGGCTTCCGTAGTTGAATCGGCATCCACCGGCTTTCAACGTAGCCATATCCAAACTCCATCGTTCACTTTATTGGAATTTACCCGATGCTACCGTCGGCTCTCCCCAGAGTCACCGTGGCCAAATCGAGAGTCACCCTTTCTCCAACTCGGACAGAGAATATGCCGGTTTAATACAGTTTGACCCTGTGGACTTTGGGTGGAGGGACGGATCATGCCGTAAGAGCTTCGGTAATGCACCGGAACAGCCCGAAATAGGCCGGCATTTGGTTTCGCTCCCAGGGAATCCCGGTTGTATTAAAATTTTAAACATCACCGGGCCCACTGTCGGTTTAACCCGGTGTCCGAACCGGGACGCATCGGGGCTGTATAAAGGGACAGTATTAACCAGGCTATACGAGTGTATTGAATATTGAGTTGTGCTCAACCCGTGGCTAGACAGCATGGGCAGTAATATACATTTCCAATACTGCCAATGTACTGGCTCAATCAAACCGAGTTTGAAATATTTTCATATTTTTTTGTATTGGTGGGTTTCAAAGTTTCATTTTCATTTTTAAGGAACATGAAAAAAATTAATTCGATTAAATAAATATTGAGAAAGTACAAAAATTTAGACCACTCTCATGAGAATATGATGAATCTCCTCAGTTTATTAAGTTACGAGAACGTTAAGGGGTCGATTTTTTTACCGTAAGTTACGACCAAGTTTACGAATCTTCGCAACTTGCGAATTCTTCGAGATAGAGGAAAATTTGGCAACGAATGTCGTAAGATGACGTTACGAACAATTTTACACTTACGATAGCTTCGAGATACTGGCCCCAGGGTTGTTATAACACTTGTTATATAGACCCTGTACCGACGAAGTCATGCCAGATCCCAAAGTTTTCTTTATTGTTAAAACATTCTATTTGTTGGACCTACTTAATATTTATTTTTCATAAGAAAAAAAGCAGGGCATCATATTTTTTCTCTGTCTCAAAAGTCACAATTTTGGCACCTCTTTTTACATAAGGTTAGGTTTCGAATGCAGTTATCTTAGCAGTGCTTAATTATAGTTATGCCCATGCAATCTTATACAATTTTTCATAGGCATCTTTATGAAAATAATTTATATAAACATAACCAAAAAAGGGACACCTGCAGTTTACCGGTACGTAATTTTTGTTGTTGTTGTCCTATAACCCCGCTGGCATTTTAACTGATTTATTCATTTAACAGTTAGTTCAGATAATAATGGTTAATGGGGGCTGCCGCCCCCATGCCCCCTCTTGCATTAAATTATTAATATATATTACCATTACACGAGCTCTATTTAGATCAGTACCGGTAAACTGCATTCTAGCCCCAAAAAACACAGAAAAAAGCCTCCTATAACATAATTATTTCCACAGTATGCATTTTTCACTAAATTCTAAATGATCGAAATTGTAAAGCTGTTGCCATTGTAACCATTTTCCGATTTTCATAACCTGTGACATTTTTTGTTATCTCTTATTTAAAGTAAACATACCAGAAAAGTTAAATTTTGAGTCTGGTCATTTCCAGCCGATTGAAGTGCTTATGGAGAATAGGTGTTAATACTGCACCAGGAAATAACATGTAAACAACGGAAATGACGTGACGTCGTTAAAATGGCGCGTTGACGTCACCTTAATGTTGCCGCAAACAAGCGGAAAATAATATTATAGTATTTTATCTAAATATATAAATTAAACATTATTCTATTACTGTTGTATCATCATTTCTTGCATACCAGGTCCCAAGGTTATAAAACTGAGCATGGAAACCAGTCTCAAATCTCAAGCATCTGATTGGCTGAAATGGCGACTGGTTGCCATTTCAGCCAATCAGATGCTTGAGATTTGAGACTGGTTTCCAATCTCAGCTTTATAACCTCCAAACCAGATCAGGTCATCCGGTGTTTTCACTAGTCTCAATAATTCGACTGCAAGCACAGACCCATTATCATACTGACTTTTTACAGATGTCTGTTCTTTACGTCTCAAGCAGTTACGATCAAAACTGTGGTGGAAAGCGACCCGATTCTGCTCTTTATCGATAAACGTGACGTCGTGAGTCAGGTAAACTTAAAGCGCGGAAATCGAAATTTGTTGACATGGGTGCAGGTTTAAAAGAGTTTTGCATAAAAAACGAAACCGTTATTTATAAAGGATTACAGATATTGATTCTACTTGAATGTGGCTTTTCAGGTATGTAAATTTTTTAAAGGTACATATGGTTTAAGATGCTTTATGGAGCCGCCAACGATGCGCGATCAAATTCCCATCGGCGGCATATAGAAATAGAAGGAAAATTTTCCGCATTGATTTGAATGCTAACTGGGTTGTACGCGAAAGGCAAATATCGGATATATAGAAAAGCCTTTGTCGCGTACAATTAGTTGTGCTAGTGTTTTCACCAGTGTAGGAAATTTCGATCCTACACCCCCCCCCCCCCATGTAGAATGAGTCACGCGAGTGACGTAACGTCTTCAAATGTCTGACGTAATATATTTAAGTTAGTGACGTCATTTATAAAAAGGATTGCTTTAAAGTCAATATTTCAGCATAATGAAAATAAATAAGTTTGTATACTTACACAGATATGTTATAAATAATAAAAGGTATGCAAGAAAAAGTATCTTGCATGAGGCATTCGGTAAAGATAGAAAAATCTGTCACCTCGGGTGAACTGTTTTGACGGGTACTCGGCAGAGCCTCGTTCCCGCAAAACAGTTAACCCTCGGTGACAGATTTTTCCATCTTCACCTCACACTCATGCATGATACTTATAATAACGCACGGGTAACAAATTCGAATATTATGTGCTTTCTTAAATGCGCGAAATTAAAACCCAGCGAAAAATACAATTGTCACGTGATCAGTTTATACCGACAGGTATTTAGTAATAGCCGTGAATTATCGTGTAACAATTCACACCAGATTCAATAATAATAATAATAATAATAATAATAATAATAATAATAATCTCTTTATTTTACGAAGGTAACTCATTAAGACAAAATCTCCATGACAACAAAATCCAAACAAATACAATATTTGTAAGTATAAAAAGTTTGTCAAATTAAGAAATCGCTTATTTTCAATCGCTTATTTTCAATGAGGCCTTCTAAAATGGATAAACAAAAAGCATATAAAACAACATATATTTTTCAATGGGAAAAGCGTCAAGTCGTGTTAGAATGTATCATCACTATCGGGCTTTTTGTGTTCAATCTTTTAGAGACAGACATTTTGACAAAGATTAAGTAAGTCGAATTAATCGAGAACCAAATCAATTGAGTTTTTTGGTGTCCACTTAACTGAGCTAATAGCTTTGAACTAAAATTTTCGATAGGTATATTCTGAAAAAGATTTAGTAACATTGATTTAATTGTGAACAAAACCGATTGATCTATCTGCAAAAACATATACTAAAATGACGTTTCTTAAAACTTTACTTGTTTTGTTTTTATGTCCCTTGCAATAAGTCCCAAGTAAAAAAAACCTGGGAAAGACCCTGTCACGCCGGTGTGGGGGCCGTGGTTACCATTACGCAGAAAAAGCAAGGTTGATACTAAAATCGTCAATGGTTTCTAAAGGGCAATGCGTGCCACAAAATAACAATAAAATAAATTTTACTAACAAGGCCAACGATCATGCCGTTAATTAACGTGTTTATAAATGAAAAGAATATTTAAGTTTTGTCTAAATCAATGGCCATATTTCTGTCGTTACTAGAACAATAAAAAACTAGAATGTGTCCTTGGACACTGATGCACCCACTTCTGAACAAAATTTGTAATAACAAAGGGCCATAACTCTGGTGAAAATGGTTGCAGGAAAAATCCTTTCTTTACGATCATCTAGACATCCTGCTAGATCATCTGTGCAAGTTTGAAAGAAATCCGCCTTATAGTTTAGGAGGAGTTGATGCCACATGATTTGGGGACGTACGGGTGGAGAGTGCAACTCTATATGCCTCCCACTTTGTGGGGGCATAATAAAAATAACTAAAGCCGGTAACAGCTTTCTACACAATAAATAGAATACAACTCTGGAGACTCCCATTTTATAAAAATTTCGAAACGGACGGACATCATCATAAACAACGCAATCACCATCGTTTTCTCCAAATGTCAGAAATCTGTTTTAAGCATAATAATAAATGGTTCAACTAATCATTTTATGCTGCAAAAAGGCAAATTGCGCTCATACAGAGACCTATATATATAAATATAGGTCTTTGGCTCATATTAGAAATTTCTGCTTTGTACGTTGAACTCGGCTTCATTCCTTCAGTAAAAAAAAATAAACAAAATATAAAAACCAGTAAAAAAAGTCATGTTTTATTTATAATATCTTGAGAAAGCGTTTGATAATAAGCTATGAAAATCTGTCAAAGAACTGTCAAGGTTACAGTGCACGTGGTACTGTATCGCCTTTCGCCAGAACTGCGTAGCGATGCTTCCAGGGAAACGCTAGAAACGGGAAAACCTTGAATCCTTCTGCTTTTCTACATTCTGTATTTTGATGGATATATAACCAAACATACAAACCTGTAAATACTGATTATTGTCATTTTGTGCGGCGACCCACGCCCCGGCCATCATATGCCCTTGGGCGTCCTTCCCCTTATGTGTGTTCAGATACGCCCGCTGAGGCCCGTGGGCTACGTCAGGGTACTGGGAAGAAAATGCAGAGAGCGTCGCGTTCCTACCGGAAATAAGGTTGTTCTTGCACATCTATATGAGAATTAAAATTTATATTAATTTAACTAAATAAAAAAGAATGTGAGAAAGTTGTTCCCCTTTATGAGGTCCTTTAAAATAACGAAGAAATCTGCATTTTAATTTTCGTCATAATTATATTTAGAAAGAAAGAAACAAAGTCAAAACTTCTTAAAATATCTCATATTGTATACATGTCAGTAACATATATTTCTCATTTTGGCAGTAAAATCGATGTTCTGTGTTGTTTAGTTTTTCCAGTTTGTAAATAGAATTTTTTTATAGAATCTTTAGATCAATTTTTTCTCGACTGTTCTTACTTTTCTTAACGTATCTCAAATAAAGATACATTAATAACATTATTTGGGGAAAGTTTTATTGAACTGCATTTTGCCTTTACAGAGATTTTAAAACTTTTTCTTAGCTAAATTTATATCTACGAACAGCTTTCTCGCAAGTGTACTGACTAATTACAATCAACACAAAATTTATCTATGCGTGTTTCTTGGAAAATATTGTTTGACGAAATAACTTTTAAATTAATTAAATGCTGTGGTATAAATTTTAGCTAAACTTTAGTAAGTCTATTCCAAGTAGAATAAATATTACCACCTAAAAGCAATGTGTAAGCATTTAGATTTATTTATAGTCGCTACCAGAAGCAGATGTATATGAGCGACGCACCCAGAAAAGTTTAGTGATTTTGGTTTCGGAGAATAGTGCAAGATACAGACGACTCTGCAATATAATTCCAGATTCCGATTCTTTTAAGTGTCCGGTTAAAGTCTTATACGAAAGACTAACAGTTTTAGTTGGAGTAGCGGGAGATCAAACGGAAAATGCAGTTTTTATAGAACTTGCACAAATAAAGGTTATTGATGTATAATTTATAAATAATTAAGATATAGGCTTATGTATATAAAAATAAAAATACCAAGTGAAAGGGTTATTACAGTGAAAATAATTTTGAAACAGTAACAGGGATTTTGAAAATGAAGTAAGTCATGACATTAAACATTTCGTTTTTTAAGTTCCATATAAAATATTTGAGTAATATTCGATATATATACGCAATATTAATATTCCATATTAATTATGGAAATATTTAACCTAAACCATCACCAAATATCGAAAGTGAATACTTAACAACAATTGAAGACAACGAACTTTCAGTGAAAAAAGAGTGCTTACTGTGAAAATATAATTATATTTTAATTATATTTTTGAAAAATAAAAAGATTTGGTTGGAAATAAAGAACGTCATTTTCAATATTAAATTAAGCCGCAATACTGTAAAACTGGTTTTATTCGAGTTAGTTTTATTTTCGCTAATATTTGCGAATCGCTTACCTCGCGAATTTATAAATAACGCGAATATATTATGAGTTTCTGTATATCTAAAAATAAGTTTATCCGAATATATGCAACTTAAAATAGAACTGACTACGTCGCGAAATCATAAATACGCGAATAAAGAAACTAGATGATTTTATTACAAAATCGCGAAATTTCGACCTCGCGAAATTAATGCGTTTTACAGTATTAAAGATATCGGCTACCTGCTCAAGTTCTTTTAAGACAACTTAAAAGTGCTAAAGAAGGCATAATTGTGAACATATTTTTGGAAGAGTAAAGAATCTTGTTGGAAATGAAGGAAATGAAGTAATGACAACGGTGTGAGTATGATAGTTTTAATTTCCTTCGAATAGTCGAGCTTAAAAGTATGGAATGCGATGTTCAAGCCAAATCCGGTGGAAGACCCAGTCTATCGACCGGCACAGAGATTCTTCCCACCTCAGTATACAGTCACGGATAGCATGATTGTTAGCTTTTTAAACTATTTTGTTTCTTTTGCATGTTTAGAAACTTGATTGAGATATAAAGTTTGTGTAATTAAGGCCTTTCAAACGTTTAGATAACAAGAATATTGTAAGGAGCTTAGATATCTAGATAATGTTGTTATAATTAATGAATCTCAAGTTGTTGTTTTCTTAATTTGAGATTGTTTATTTTTGAAATATTTCCCATTTCTTGAGCTAGATTATAACATATATTATGTTTATCAACACGTCTATTACTGTCTTATGTCTAATGCCTACTATCCAGATTGTTACTTTGCGATGCCATAAAATCATTAAGACAGCAAGCGGACTTGGCTAGAAGTTCAAACCGCTACTATGGGGTTCCCGATCCGAGACCCCCGACGTACTATGATGTGTTCAACCCTTTACTCCACAGATACGGCTATTATCGTATGGGCAAACATTGTTAATCCATATCCGCCGTCTGATTAGGTTCTACAATATTTGCTTTAAGATTTACATTTATGATTTAGGCCATAGAAAATTAATTCCTAGATTCTCATCCCCGCCCGCCCCTCGAAAATCACTCCGCCCGAACGTTTTTTATTTTGAAAAAAAATCTTATAATGAAACAGAAAGTTGTTAAAACTGCAACGTTCGCATTTCATCTTCTTCCCGAAATACGCAGGGCTCACTTAAAATAGTAATCACTTATACAACAACAAATTCTTATATATTGCCAATATATAGATACGTTCACAGTGAGAATGAAAAATAAAAATTAAAAAATAAAACCCGACCACCCGCCCCATTTTTTCCCAAAATTAGGATGAGAATCTAGGAATTAATTTTCTATGGCCTTATTTCTATCTGAGTGACTAAGAAGCCACGAATGTGTCAGCAGATCTGGATCTACACAGATCGCACGCGTGATAAAACTAGTATATATGGAATAAAACGGTAAGAAAGCCATGCAAAGACAAGTTGATTTTTTGTTACATTGTTTAGACTTCACAGTAGTTGTATACAAGTGAACTCTCTAAAAAACGTGCAAGGTTGCTTACAGACGAATATGAAAGATTCCGTTTTCAGATTGTTATGAATTTTATGTTCGCACCGTTTGCCTGATACGATGGAAATAAGTTGGTTCACAAGTATTATTTATCAACAAATGTCCCCCCCCCCCCCCCTCATTGCTAATTGATAACGGCATTAATAATTTCATTAAGATTAAATAAAACAACAAATTTTCTCTAACTGTCATATAAACATCAGATAATGTGAACGGTGCGTACGTGAAATTATATTGCTGTGATTTCTGAAATGAAACGCAATCGTCTTTAAGCGCCTGGTCATATCCATGGTGCAGAATGGGCATCAAAACAAATAAAATAATTAAAGGTAATATTGGGCCGGCATTGAAACTCAGTTTTTTTCATTAACTGGTACTATCGTTGCAAAACCTATCCAATTTTCGCATTCCTTAAATATGTTTTGTCCGTCTAACCATCACAACCGTTAAGGACAATTTTCTCTAAATAATAATCTTGTAATTAAAACTTTAAATGCAAAATAAATATAACTAATATGTTTTTCACAGTACGGAATTACGGCATAACGACCAATCACCGATACGGCCCAGAAGATAACGCCCATGGTTTGCTGATGTTTAAGCCCAGGACCGTCTGTTAGTATTTAGATTTATTTATCGTCGCTACTGGAACACCACGACGAATAATCAAAATATTGCAGTTTCGAATTACTGTCTTCGCCGCCTATACCGCGTTTGAGCACAGATTAATGTATCTTGTCCAACGGCCGACAGAGGGCGTAATTGATAACAGCACTGATAAACAGCAGCAACCAAATTTTGGGATTAAACATTTTGCATAATTGTATACAGATGTTATTGATATGTCATAACATTGGAACAACATTTGGTTAATGATAATTTGAACTTAATAACACGGAACACAAATTTATGCACATGGTCTCAGTGAGATGAGCATTTTACCAAAGTTTCATAAAATTCCTTCAATGGGTTCACAGTTAAAGAGCGAACAGTAAATGCATGGCTCAAACCTTTGATCCCCACTTGTGACCTCAACCTTGAACCAGCCAGGTTGGAACATGGGTTCTGCACATCTTCCTAATGGGGTGAACATTTGACTGAAAGTTTCATAACACTCCCTCCAGGTGTGCAGAAGATATGGACCTGACACGAAATACATTGTTCAAATCTTTAAAGACCACCGGTGACCTTAACCTTGAGCTGGCCAGGTTGGAACATGGGTTCTAAACATTGTCTTGATAGGGTGAACATTTTACCAAAGTTAAATGAAGTTACTTCTAGTAATTGAGAAGTTATGGACAATATTCAACATGTCTACACATGCACATACGGACGAAGAACATTCCTACAATCATATTAGCCATTAAGCGTTACTGAAATCAAGCCAGTGTGTGTTAAGACAAAGCCCAGACACGAAAATGGATGGTCCTGTATCATACGAGGGGCATTTATAAAGTATTAATCAGTGTGGCGCTTTAGTTGTATACGTAATATTTCTGCTTAAATTTTTAGATCACCCTTGAAGTATTCCCCTTTGACTTGTATGCACTTTTCCAAGCGTTTAATCCAATCAGAAAATGCTTTTCGGAATGATTCTTTGGGTATAGTGTTAAGACACTGGAAAAGCGCGCTGCCGACGGCATGCCGAGATTCAAAACGTCGACCTAGGGTTAGTTCTTAATGTAGTTCTTAATGTAGTTCTTAATAAAGGGATTTACCCAAAAATCGCATGGAGCAAGAGCATGGCTATATGGAGCGTGTGGTAAAGTGTCAATGTTGTTGTCGCTAAGATACGACGTTACCACCGCTGACATGTGGATCGATGCGTTGTCATGCAGGAGCTTGATTCCGCGTACGCCGGTACGGGGACGGTCTGCAGTATAGTGGCATACAACAGCAGCAAGTACCGAATCTCGGTAAAATGTTCCTGTAACACTGCTACCTTCTGGTACAGGAATTCGAGCCACCATTCCCTGGCAATCAAAAAATAATGCATACATAATGCGTTTTGAGGTGCGAGCTCTACATGCAATTTGGGGTCGTCCATCATTTTCACAGACCCACACCTTATTTTTTTGTTTACTGTCAGGCTCATAAAAACATACCCACGTTTCATCGCCAGTCACAATTTCATTCATGCGTTTTTGGTCAGCATTCTTGTATGTATCAAGCAGCTGGGACGCTATTCACACGCGCTCGCGTTTTTTGATCATCAGTTAGGAGGTGGGGTATCCACCTGGCGCAAACCTTGCGTAGCTTTAACGCGCGCGTCAATATTTGAAAAACCGATGACGAATTAATTCCACATAAATCACTTATCTCCTCGACTGTACAACGGGCATCATCTTCCACAGCTTTTTTAACAGTGGCAATATTTTTCGTTAGTCATTTGTGGTCACTGGACGGCAAGGACGGGCCTCATCTTTTATATCCTCCCTACCAGAGTTTAAAAGACGAACCTAACTGTGGAATACGAGAGAGCACAGTCCCCATAAACCTTATCTAAGTCTGCTTTAATATCCGGCGCAGCAACGCCGAGCAATGCGCGTACTTTACAATAGCTCTTTGCTCATCTTGAAATTTGTTCTCCTTGTCTGCCATTTTAACTGCAGTGTATCTGACCTTGGTCGATTCAAGTGAAGATTTCAATCACTGTAACGATATTATATTATGCTATAAATTCACTTAAATGCATTGTATTCTAAGTACTCATATATTAGGGAGCACAAAATATTCAAATATTTAATTTAAAACAAATTGTAAGACAACATTTGGCCTTAATGACTTTTGGGGATATAAACACTCAGCAAAAGTAAAAAAAAAGCATTTACAAATAATAAACGTTTTGGGGACTTCTTTGCCATGCATTAAAAGAGTAAAAAGTTTAATGTGGAATAGATGTTTGTCAGAAATAGTATAATTGCTTAACTATCGGCAAATGATCTTATATCAATGACATTACAATAAACAAAACAAGTAAGGTGATTCCCTAACGTACGGGAAACATTTATGTCACGAACGGGACGGACTTTAGAACAGAAATAACATGTGTCTTGTGCATGGGTCGTATTTTCAAATAATCAATTTATAAACACTTGACATTTATTAAAAGTAAAATGCAAAAATTTTAAAAATCATTGCACATAATGTGTATTTTGACTTACCTTTTTCATATTCCCTATTGGCGGGTATAGTCAAAGTTCAACATTTTCAACAAAATGGCGGGTTTTTCACTTGTAAACATCTGTGAAGAGTAGCTGTATAATAATTATTCCTAAAAAATGAATATACAGAAAAAAACAGTTAGTTTACAGCAGTTTAAGCACAGATAGTCTCGCACGTTATGGGCTCGTACGTTATTTTTTATTTCGTTTTCTGTTTTCTATTGGGCAGCAATTTAATATTAATAAACTATGCGAACAAAGTTTTATCAACATTTTCTCTGGTATCATTAACGATCATTTTAGTGTAGTATTAAACTGTCTATATGTATGCATGTGTGAGCTAGGCTCATTTAAAAAAGTGTCCTGAACGTTACATGGTTAAAATTACGTTTTGTTTTGATAATTTCCTTCTCGATATATTACGATACCGATAAAATTAATCGCTTAATTGCAGTTTTATTATAATTGTATATTTCTCGGAATGTTTAATACGCAAAAATGTTGTGTTTAAAGTTTATTTATGCTTAAGTTTGATACCCCTTTTTAAACTGTCCCGTACGTTTTCGAGTTTTGGAGACAAGAAGATCCGCAAGTAGTGTGAAAAAACATTTACCTATATGCATTCTACTTTTTGGTTTTCTTGAAGATGTGGTCATGCTGTACATAATAAATGTAGTTTTTATCGAAGATATTGCTAGAATACCAGAATGCTTTATGCGTTGTTTTAAAATTTAACATCGGAGACATTGGGATTTTCGACCGCCTATATTGGTTGAGGGTCACTGATACGAAAAATTCCAAGTGTTTTAGCATAAATTATATTTTTATTTTACAGATATTATATTTACGCTAATAAATATGCATTTTAATTACCAATATACTGCAAAATATATGCCTGTCAATCATTTTAATGTTGGAGACATGAAATGGGAACCTTAAATGGGATTGAATCATAAGCTCTTTGCTCATCTTGAAATTTGTTCTCCTTGTCTGCCATTTTAACTGCAGTGTATCTGACCTTGGTCGATTCAAGTGAAGATTTCAATCACTGTAACGATTTTACCCGGTTTCCTCGTGCACGTAACTGTAGAGGAGAGTCTAAGCTTTCCATACATGTATATCATGTAGAAATTTCTTTCTGATTAACGTTAAACAATCGCACTGATTAAAACTTTATAAATGACCCTCGTATTTAACGAAATTTCTCTTGGCCATAACTCTGTAGAAATTCATTTAGCTATAAAATGCTGACAATACGTGCTGGTCTAAAATCAAGCTGAATAGAAATTAAAGGGGCAATAACTTATATCTCCTGAAAGAAGAGTGACTTGAAAGGAAAAACAAGCTGATGAAAAGTCCTGTGCCCAGTTATAAAGCTGAGCATGGAAACCAGTCTCAAATCTCAAGCATCTGATTGGCTAAAATGGCAACTGGTCGCCATTTCAACCAATCAGATGCTTGAGATTTGAGACTGGTTTCACTGCTCAGCTCATAACCTTCAGCCCTGATTTGCAAGTTAATTATTACATGGAGTACTGATGGTTATGCAGTCTGTGAGCTTTTTATATTGTTTGTAAAAACCCGATGATTTTTTTAATGAGATGAGTGATGGTTATTTGAAACTCTGGCTGGATTGGCAGATCAATTTTATGATTGTTAACCTTGTAGGTTATATTTTAAACACAACTACAGTTCGATCTCTTATTGACGTTTTTTTGGTCACAGAGTGCTACAAGTATTAACAAGTCATCTTTCATCTGTGTCTGTAGGCTTGTTAAGAAAGGCACTGAAAATACATATTTAACAATAACAAATATGTCAATTCATACAATTCTAAATAGCTGCAATAAATCATTATAATATGATCACATATAAAAGTAGATTAAAACATCATAAGATAATCTGGTGTTGTTCATCTTACAGAGTTAATACAATAAAAGGTATAGTGGTCCGATACCTTAATGAAATGATGCAAAGTCTTTGGCATCTTAATATTCACAGAAAAAGGTGTGAACAATACAAAATAATGTTATTTACAATAACAAGCATCAATCATACTTACAGATCAATTTGATCTTCAGCCCTTACAAACAACAAACTGGTCATAAACTGGTCTGGCCAGGTACCTCTATCCACACTCAACACTCCCGTGACTGTAAACTGTGAATAACAACATGGGATTAGTTTATGCTAGTATTCACTGATAGAACATGCACAGAAAAGTGTAGGAAATATATCAGCCATATTGGATCCAATTGAACAAACGGTTCAACTTGCCGATTCTTACTAAATACAAGTAAATAACAAATCTCAGCCATTGCATCAAATTACCTGATTAACTCTATAATTATCTTCAAGCTAAATATTCTAAATGGAATGATTGAAAAGATTAAAATTCACGAAATGCTGTTAGCAAATTTAGCATTTCTCCTTCAAACATGGCGCAATGATTTTTCCGCCAAAGAGATTAACAAAGGGACATAATTAGAGTATAAGAACTCAAAGAGAAGGAAAGCACAAGTAACAGAAAGAGACAGTAAGTCAGTCTAGTCCACAGGTCAACAATTTTGACTCTGTTACATGATGATCAATAAAAACTTTCTGTGATAATAGTCAATTTTCCTCATGTAGCAGGGGTCCAGCTAATGGTAATGCTATAAGATATGTTTGACTTAATTAACACCTTAACTCAATATTAAGGCCATTTATCGCATGGCCGAACAGTGTAGATCCACATCAGCCAGCATATCTGTGCCGATTTATTTTTTGGACACAAAAGTTTTATATCTGACCAAGAAGCAACAATGCAGATCCAGATCAGATGGTATGAATGTGCAAGATAATAAGTATTTACACTGCACATGTGTATATATGGAGTAAAAGGTTTAAGGTAAGTTTTGATTTCTCATTGGGTAAGTGTTGTCTTACATACAGTGTTATGTTTTGACAAGGTACATTCCATTCACATTTTGAGCTTAACAACATTACATAAATCATTAAACACAGGTTTGTTAGCAAATTTTATTTTGGCAGTGAATAAGATAGAACACATATGGTTTGAACAAATACTGTAACAATTGATTCAAATCAACACAGTAAGCATCAAATACAGATATTGGGAACTTTGTCTGATTAAATATTATGACAGTTTCTTTCAGTCAGGATCAATGATCATAAAACTGAGATTGGGAACCAGAAACCAGCATCTCAGCCACCCAGCATCTGATTGGTTGAAACTGTCCCAGTCTCCCAACTGACTTATCACAAACTGAAGGTTTTTGAAACTGGTCTCTGATATCAGTCAATGGCCTCAAACAAAGGTTGATGAGACAGGTATTTTATGATGAATGCAGTGACAATACTATAAAGATATGAATCTGCAGTTAAACCCTTCCTTTCATATACACAAAATGTATACGCATTTTTACGCATGTGTGACCAGTGTAGATCTAGATCATCCGGCACATCCATGCCATCTGATGAGGATCTGCACTAGTCGCATTTTGGTCAGAAATAACCTAAAGAATCAAAAAGCGAACAGTCCAGATCCTTATCAGACGGCATGGATGTGCCAGCTGATCTGGATCTACACCGTTGGCCCACGTCTTAAAGGTGTGTCTATGGAGGAAAGGGTTAGAGGTCATCATACATTGGGTTAACAGCTACAAATGCCAAGTGAAAATGCTTCAGAAAAAATCTGTCCAATGTTCCACAAACAGAACTGATGAAAACCTGAAATATACTCTGGCATTTGTTAAGATCTCTTACTTCCAACCACAGTATTGCAAAATAAAATTTTGAACTAGAATGTGTCCTTGGACACTGATGCCCCCACTGCTACAACATTTGTAACAAAGGGCCATAACTCTGGTAAAAATGGTTGCAGGAAAAATCTTTTCTTCAAGATCATCTACACATCCTGCTTGATCATCTGTGCTAGTTTGAAAGAAATCTGCATGATAATTAATGAGAAGTTGATGCCACAAAATTTGAGGGATGTATGTACAGATGGACAGATGGACGAGTGCAACTCTATATGCCTCCCACTTTATAAAATGCATATAATTTGAAGAAAAAACAAGAGCTGTCACTGGAATTGACATATGCCACCGAAATGCAGCTTAAAATCGAATAGGTATACATATGTAATAAATAAACATATGTAATGAAAAATATGCTTGTGGAAGACAAAGCATACTGCATGCATATAATGTGAAAGATTTTAGTAAATATATAGTTAAATAAAGTTAAATATTAATATGAACTAGAGGGCCATGATGGCCCTTTATCACTCACCTGAGTGCAACAAAGTTGTATTGTACAAGACCCAACGTCTTGATATGGTGAACATTTACATCAAGTTATTTTAAAATCCAATAAGAAACAACAAATCTACAGCTTGGAAAAGAAAATGCTATTTTTCGTAACAGTGACCTTGACCTTTGACCTACCGGCATGGGTATTGTAAGCAACACATCCCTTTGTCATGGTGAATATTTTTGTAAAGTTATTTTGAAATCACTTCATTCATTAGGAATTAACAGCCAAGACAAGAAAATGTTATTTTTAGTAACAGTGACCTTGACCTTGGACCAACAGGCATGGGTATTGTACACGAAATGTTCACCTTGTCATGGTAAACATTTGAGCCAAGTTATTTTAAAATCCAATGAGAAATAACAGATTTACAGCATGGACAAGATTGTTCTATTTATAGTAACAGTGACCTAGTTTTTGACCCCAGGTGACCCATATTCAAACTCGTCCAATTTATAACTGGGACATATGTCCTGACCAAGTTTCTTTACAATCTGAGAGTAAAATTGTGACCACTATAGTGTAAACAAGAAAATTCTATTTTAAGTAACAGTGACCTAGTTTTTGGACCCAGATGACCCATACTCGAACTTGTCTGAGAAATCATTAGGACAAACATCCTGACGAAGTTTCATGACAATTGGAGCAAAAATGTGACCTCTAGAGTGTTAACAAGAAAATGCCATTTTAAGTAACAGTGACCTAGTTTTTGAACCCAGATGACACTTGTTCAAACTCGTCCGAGAAATCATTGGGACAAACATCCTGACCAAGTGTCATGACAATCAGAACAAAAATGTGACCTCTAGAGTGTTAACAAGAAATTTCTATTTTTAGTTACAGTGACCTAGTTTTTGGACCCAGATGATCCATATTCAAACTCTTCCTAGAAATCATTGGGACAAACATCCTGACCAAGATTCATGATAATTGGAACAAAAATATGACTGCTAGAGTGTTAACAAGAAAAATCTATTTATAGCAACAGTGACCTAGTTTATGGACCCAGGTGACCCATATTCAAACTCGGCCTAGAAATAAATGGGACAAATATCCTGACCAAGTTTCATAATAATTGGAGCAAAAATGTGACTGCTAGAGTTAACAAGAAAGTTCTATTTATAGTAACAGTGACCTAGTTTTTGGGATCAGGTGACCAATATTCAAACTCAGCCTAGAAATAAATGGGACAAATATCCTGACCAAGTTTCATGATAATTGGAGCAAAAATGTGACCGCTAGAGTTTTAACAAGAAAATTCTATTTATAGTAACAGTGACCTAGTTTTTGGACCATCATGACCCTCATTCGAACTCATCTGAGAATTCATTGGGACAAACATCCTAACCAAGTTTCATGACAATCGGAGCAAAAATGTGATTGCTAGAGTGATAACAAGAAAATTCTATTTTTAGTAACAGTGACCTAGTTTTTGGACCCTGATGACCCATATTGAAACTCATCCGAGAAATCATTGGGACAAACATCCTGACTTAAATTTCATGACAATCGGATAAAAAATGTAACCTCTATTGCGTTAACAAAATTTACCTTAGGGTTAGGGTTTAGGATTAGGGTTAGGTAAAAAGGTCCATAACTCGGCCAAAAATAATCGGATCAGAAATTCCTTTAGACATGCATAACAAGTCTTGGTGACAAACACTTTTATGAAGTTTCAATGAAATCCCTCAAGTGGTTTCAGTTTATGTTAGGGTTAGGGTTTAGGGTTAGGGTTAGGGTTAGGTAAAAGGGTCCATAACTCGGCCAAAAATAATCCGATCAGAAATTCCTTCAGATATGCACATCTATGCTTGGTGACAAACACTCCTGTGAAGTTTCAATGAAATCCCTCAAGCGGTTCGGGAGAAGAAGGGAGGACAAGATTTTGCTTCAAAGGGCCATAACTCAGCCAAAAATAATCCGAGCCGAAATTCCTGACGATATGCACAACTAGGCTTGGTGACAAACATTCCTGTGAAGTTTCAAAGAAATCTCTCAAGTGGTTTCAGAGAAGAAGCGAGGACAAGATTATTTCAGACAGACGGACGGACGGACGGACGGTCCGATTACTATATGCCTCCCTTCGGGGGCATAAAAACATAAAATGTTTCAGTCACAATAAATTAAGTTCAGGATTTGATAAAGTCAGATTCAAAACTAGGAACTGGTTTAATGGATTTTAGCAAATTGGAAAAGATCCTAGCAAATAAGAGCAGTATATATTAATTGAACACATTAAGGATAATAAGAAAACAGGGGCGTCTCAACCATTCGGTCTGAATTTATTTTGATTTTATTATTCCTTGAAATGACATAATAAAGTTGAGTGATGACATTCTTTATTTTGCATTCAGCAGCATTTTACTTATAATATTCAAAGTGTAAACAACATGAGCAGACAGTTATGGGAAAATGACCAGTGTAAAATGATCGGTTCATGCAAAAATTACTATATATTCATTGACTCAACAAATATGGATTCATTCTGGCTGATATATTTACACCAAACCTAGCCTTGAATAAAACTAACAAATAGGGAATTTTCAAATAATAAGTGAGTGTAACTTACATATTTTGCTTAAACATTTTAAGCAGTAGCTTACCAAAATGGCTGAAAGTTTTGAAAAATTCATGTTTCGTATTCAAATGTCATTCCGAGAAATGAGTTCCAAAAAGCCTAAACAGCTTTAAATAAACAAAACAATGTTCATTAATGAATACAAAATCTTGCATTCTAACATAAAACCCTTTTCTCCATAAATATGCCTTTATCTCATGAGCTAAAAGATTCAGATCAGCTAGCACATGTGCCGTCTGATCAGCATCTGCACTGTTCTTACAGTTACTGTAGATTCGGTTTTATTCGCGTGAGATTAATTTTCGCTAATATTCGCGAGTAAGTCAGCTCGCGAATTCATAAATTTCGTGAAAATTACGCTTCCCGATAACAAAATCATATAATATTTACTTCGATGAAGAATTGTTTCTCGCCTTTGTTTACAAAATTAGGTAAAAAAACGCATGTTCAGCTAAAAACGACCTGAGAGGGTAAATGCTGTACTGAGAGCGCTATAGTCTATAATAGACATTGACTTATTAGGTAGTTCGGCACATAAATTATTTTATGACAGATTTATTTATAAAATGTATTTACGCAAAGTAAATCTCGTCACAAAACATACGGTAAATATCACGGTAACCTATATGGGTATCAATGTAACTACTTGTATTCAGCGTAAATAAACAGAAGAAAATCGCTTATTAATTTTATTAACTGGTTGCTTTTCACAGCCTCAATGTATGGCACGATGATCTTATTCACCTATCTGAAAGTGTGTGAACCAAACAATTGTTATACGTTTTTCACACATGATCAATTACCTGCCAACAACTTGCCCGGGGTTATAAGGCACTATTGATGTTAGATCAATTTTAACAGTTTATCAGTTTGTTTATGCGTGTTAAAGATTTGATGCAAGCAAGCCGTTTACATTGAGTGAATAATTTTATAGTGAAGTAAAAAATTAAAAAAAACGATGTGATAGGTGTCGTTGCCATGTTTAGAATGATAGAATGATAGAAGTTTATACAAGCAAATGTTTTCGGTATAATTGGAAAAAAACATGAACAACAGATCAGTTTATTAAATACTACATGTATACTGTTATATTGCCATTGTAAATAGTATACCGTAACTGATAACTATCAATTTTAAGCTTATAATATATCGCCGGGTCAATATGGATTTAAATCGGGTCACGCTAAACGCATCACATAATCTTATCACCAGAAACTAAGACGCGAATTGAACGACACGTACGGTAGCGTTTTAATTTCGCGGCAACTCCGCAACGCGAATTTAGCAATTCGCGAATTTAAAAAAAAGACGATTTTTTGCAAAATTCGCGAAATGTGGACGCCACGAATTTAAAGTAATCTACAGTATTTCTGAACTAAGGGAACAGTGTAGATCCTGCTCAAACAGCACATATGTGCTGACTGATCTTGCTCTATCCTCTTTGCCAATGCAATAAATGTGCATCTTATGAGTGAAGGGTTAAATAAACAGATAATTTGTTTATTTGTGAATACAACATCTTACATTCTCAAGTAACAACAAAATGCACACTTTCAACAAATTTAAACTTGACAGTAATTAAAATACAAGGTATTTACACAGTTTTATTAAACAATGTGCTAAAAAAAATACATAACAGATAAAAATTAACTGCATAACTAACATTTAACAATACAAAAACTTAAATAAGAAATTAATTAATTCTGGCAGTTACTTTAACAACAGACAAAAGCAAATAAGACAAGTTTTTACTCAGTTTATACCCATTTTATCCCATGTGCAAACAGTGTAGATCCAGATCAGCCAGCACATTCTTGCCATCTGATCAGGACCTGCATTGTTTGGTCAAAGATTCAAAAACCAAACAGTATAAACAAATAAAGGAAGACAAACTCCAATATTTCACAACGCGTTTCGAGTTTATTTAACTCTTCTTCAGGTGAATGTTATTATATCAACATCTCTTATAAACAATGTCTTATTTTGGCGTAAAAAATGATGTAATTTTAATGTACTAAACAAACGTCACCATTTGGCGTAAAAAAGACGTCACATAGCAATATAAACGACGTCAACTTTGGCGTAAAAAGAAGTTGCACATTATTTGGCACAAGCAACAATAAAAAAATTAAAATAAAGGAAACATATGTATACATATAAAATTACAGGATTCTTTTCGCCAAAAAACCAAACAGTGTAATTCCTGATGACTGCATGGATGTGCAGGATGATCTGGATCAACAATGTTTACCCATGCAATAAAAGGCATATATATGAAGGAAAGGGTTAAGTAAATAAAAAAACAAACATAAAAATCGCATTTTCCAAAACTCACAAACTTGCATTGTTTATAATCTGTTACATGAATCTTTAAGTTACATGAATCATAGAATAAATGTTCTCAAATATAGTAATTAAACTATATATATCTAAAAGCCCAGTTTTGCCTTTGACTGAAAGTTAAGGATTTCTATAACAGTTATTAATAATATTAATTGTGACTCTATTCATTTCTTTGAAACACATCACAAAAGTATAAAAAAAATTATAAAACGGTTAACATACAACTGTTTTGGTCTGAAATAACCTAATAAATCAAAAAGCAAACAGTGAAGATCTTGATCAATGGCACAAATGTGCTGGTGATCTGGATCTACACTGTCTGCCCATGTAAATATGGAGGAAATGGGTAGCGCCATTCAGTTTTAAAATGCACAAATCTAATCACAGTATGTAGTTTGTGATAACTTTCTGAATAGGGCGCCTGCACACTGGACACAACTTACCACGGCGCTTTAACCGTTTGGCACAAGCTAGGCAGCACACTTGATGCCCTGAAGTGCCATGTATCAGACTTGCATTTTTGGGGCGTGTCAAACATATCATACATGGATCATCTAATGCAGAACTGGCTGCTTTCACCTCCTGTTTAGCACTCTCGGAATCAGAACTTGCTATGTTTTTGCAAGCAACAGCCTTATCTCCCCTAGATTCCTGTTTTAACTGAACGTTAGAAAATGTGTAGCGAGTTTCCACATTTTTTGCCTCTTCAATAAGTGAATAAAACATATTTAACTCATATGTAGCACTTTGTTTGATTTTTTCAACAGATGGCATATTTTTAAAAACCGAATCATCGACAAGTGAGATATCGGAGACATGGGTTTCTTGACTGGAGGGTTGTGTAGAACTCAAGCTGCCTAGTCCGGAGTCAGTCTGTTCTTTTCTGTTACACACCCTGGTTGAAAACACCGTCTCATCACCAGCTGCTGCCGCGTTTTTACATCTGTGATGTGAATTTGATTTCTTGTCGGGGTCAGTGGCCAACCAATCAGATCTCAGTTTCCAACATCGGCTGCAGTATCGCTGGAATGGCGTGTTGCTATAGCTACATTCCTGACAGCTCCAGTTGTCCTAAAGAAATAAAACATATATCTACACTACCATGCCAGCATGTCAGCTGCCACTAAAAACAAAAAAATTCCAAGTGTGTCATTTTTATGGTGTTTTCAATTTGTAACTAGAATTATCACTGAAAGTGATTAAATACCCCCACATGTATGCTTGATAATTGAACTGGGAATGCTTCGAAACAATGGCATAATGTGCCCCACTTTCAATCCAGTGTCGTCTTCACAGTAGCCACATATACAGCAAGTTTCATCACAATATCTCATTCCTTCTAAATTTATTGAGCAGAAATGGTTTGAATATGTTAGTAACAGTGGCCTTTATCTAACTTTTATCTAAGAACTGGGTGCCAAACATTGTTTATGAGAAATCATCCAGAAACCATTTTTTCTATTTTTAGTAACAGTGACCTTGACCCCACCAGGCCCAATTTCAATACCAAGTTTCGTCTTCACAAACACTACCTATATAGCAATTTTCATCACATTATCTCATTCTGAACCAAAGTTATTGAGCATACAGTTTATTTTCTATTTTTAGAAACAGTGACCTTGACCCCACAGGCCTTGAATCCCAAAAGTCATCTTCACAAAAACCACCAATACACCAAATTTCATTTAGGAATCTCATTCCAAGCTATAGCTACTGAGTGGAAACGAAGTTTTGAAGTTTAAATAACAGTGACCTTGAACCCACAGGCCCCAAAGTCAAACCTAACCGATATCTTGTTATGTTACATCTGTTTCCCAAAAAATAATTAAATCTATGAAGTATTTCATGAGTTATAGTCCAGAAACAATTTTTCTTTTTTAAGTTACAGTGATCTTGACACTGACCCCTCAGGCCCCAAAGTCGAACTCGACCTGTATCTTCTGATAATACATATATGTACCAAAAAAGGATTTAATCTGTGAAGTTTTTCATGAGTTATCATCTCAAAACCCTTTTTCTATTTTTAGTAATACTGACCTTGACATTGATCCCACCAGCCCCAAAGTCGAAATTGACCTGTATCTTGTGATGTTACATCTATTTACCAAACAAGGATTAAATCTGTGAAGTGTTTCATGAGTTATCATCCGGAAACCATTTTTCTATTTTTAGTAACAGTGGTACCACCAGCCCCAAAATCGAACTTGACCTGTATCTTATGATGTTATACGTTTGTACCAAAAATTATTTAAATCTGTCAAGCCGTTCATGAGTTATCATCCGGAAACGAAGAATCCGACCGACCGACAGACCGACCGACCGACAAGCTCACTCCTATATACCCCCTCAAACTTTGTTTGTGGGGGTATAATTATTATATTTTCTATTACATAATAATTTTTAACTGATGAGACAGATTGAAAAAACTAGAATGTTGTGTTCCGCGGAACACATGTGTCGCCTGCTTGGAAAACGTTGAAATGTGGGCCTATGTTTAATCATATATAATAAAAATATTTTATTGAAGTTGATTTCAGTACTACACAACAGAACACATGTGTCATATAAATTACATTTAAAAGGGGAATAACTAAAATAATGGTGAAACCTGAGTTATCATTTTCAAAAATTGTTTTGTAAATGCAGATGAGTTATTAAGTGAATTAATTGAAGAAGTAATTTCCATTTTACAGGCAACACTACATTTCATGTTAAAATTGCATTTGAAAGGGATATTACTCATAAAATATTGAAACTGGAGTTATCATTCTTGTTATCACAGATGGCATTGTTAGTGCTGATGATATATTCCAAGTACGAAGTGAATAGGACAAGTACTTTCAAAGTTATAGGCAACATTAAGTTTAATGTTAAGTTAAAGTTGCATTTGAAAGGGGCGTAACTCAAAAAATATTGAAACTGGAGTTATCATTCTTGTCGTCAAAGATGGCACTGTTCATGCTGATAATAAATTCCAAGTATGAAGTGAATAGGACAAGTACTTTCAAAGTTATAGGCAACATTAAGTTTCAGGTTAAAGTTGCATTTGAAAGGGGGATAACTAAAAAAATATTGAAACTGGAGTTATCATTCTTGTCGTCACAGATGGCATTGTTTGTGCTGATGATATATTTCAAGTATGAAGTGAATAGGACAAGTACTTTCGAAGTTATAGGCAACATTAAGTTTCAGGTTAAAGTTGCATTTGAAGGGGGCATAACTCAAAAGATATTGAAACTGGAGTTATCATTCTTGTCATCACAGATGGCAGTGCTCATGCTGTTGATATATTCTAAGTATGAAGTGAATAGGACAAGTACTTTCAAAGTTATAGGCAACAATAAGTTTCAGGTTAAAGATGCATTTGAAAGGGGCATAACTCAAAAAATATTGAAACTGGAGTTATCATTCTTGTCGTCACAGATGGCATTGTTCATGCTGATGATATATTTCAATTATGAAGTGAATAGGACAAGTACTTTCAAAGTTATAGGCAACATTAAGTTTCAGGTTAAAGTTGCATTTGAAAGGGGCATAACTAAAAAAATATTGAAACTGGAGTTATCATTCTTGTCGTCACAGATGGCATTGTTCATGCTGACGATATATTCCAAGTATGAAGTGAATAGGACAAGTACTTTCAAAGTTATAGGCAACATTAAGTTTCAGGTTAAAGTTGGGGGACTACCGGACGACGCTGACGACGCCGGACATTAGGATCCCTATGTGTCTACCTGCTATCGCAGGCGACACAAAAATTAAATGTCTTGTGTTTTTTCTGCTTTAACCTTCATCCAGACATTACTGTTACCATATGGGCAAGCAGTGTAGATCCAGATCAGCAGCCACATCTGATCAGGATCTAAATTGTCATATTCTTGGTCAGAAATAACCTAGAGAATCTTAAATAAAACACTGTAGATCCTGATAAGATGTGCTGTCTGATCTGAATCTACACTGCTTTTCAACGCCATACAGGTGTACATATGGAGGAAAGGGTTTAAAGAGTTATTTCAAAACCAAGCTAGCTAGCTTCAACCTTCCATAATGACAGTTTAACATCTTACCTGAGGTGTCAGTTCTTTATCACCATCATTACTGTCTGTCTCGCTGCAGTCAGCAAAAAACTCTACATCACTTTCCTGACACACGACCAGTAAGCCCTGACAACAGAAATCATTAACATGTTAATGTTATTTTGGTTTGCATTACTTGATAAATCTTTCATTCCTACAGTTGCAAGAAGGTGTGAAATGCCCCTCTGCAATGTGGAGTCACGCTGATTTTATTGGAAGAAATTAATAATTGCATTAATAATAAAAAAAATTGTTTTGATTTAAGTTGAGTTTAAAAAGTAATAATGAAATTTCTACAACATTCATCTCCATGTATTTATCAGAACACCTCAATTTCCCACCAGTCATATCCCTTGTTTTTCAGAAATACTTCATTTTTCACATATACAGTCAGTCAGTCATCTTCCATGGTTTTACAAGAATACCTCAATTTCATATGTATTTATCAGAGTAACTCTATTTACACATCAGTTATCTCCCATGTTTTTACCTGAACACTTAACACTTCACTGTCCCCATCACTGCCATCACCAATGTCTAGCTGGAAGTACCATGGGTAGTCTCCATTGGCATCTTCACCACTGCGCTGCCGGACAGACTCACTTGAGGTAGATGCTGAAGTTTGCTGAGAAGTCCCAGGCATGGGAGGGTTGCCCGGCTCTGTTTTATGTCTCTTTCTAGCACTTCCATAACTTGGACTCGAGCTTCCTGAAACAGTTTTATCAAATTTTCATAAAACTACTAAGCTATATAATCCATGTTCCAGATATGATCTTCACAAAAGACTTGACAACCTTGCCTTCTGTGCATGTTAACCATGTGTGATTATTTCTGACACATTCCTGTTCATTTAATTTGTTAAAAATTTCCATTTGGTCAAAAGCTATGTTACACTCAAGGACATTGAATTTTTTGGCACCAAGTATTTCATTAACGAAAAATTATTACACATCAACCAGTATAATAATGGTGTATACATGTCATAAAATCTATAGACATGTAGCATGAATTCCGGATAAGCGTAAATGTAATAATAGTTTCTTGTTTTTTTATGTTTTATGATAACATGATTTTTCATAAAAATCCGACATTTTTGTTGTTGATAACTTCAAATTCATTAAAGCAATTTTTATAAAGCTTGACACCAACCATCTGTAAGAACTTCTACATTTGTTGATTCACTTACATGGGTGAAAGTTGGAAATCTTGTGAATCCTGAAAATTTAGCTGGGGGCCACCAGGGCCCCCTGTGGGTCCAGGGCAAAGCCCTGGTAGGGGGCCCAGAAGCTCCTGGGTATTAGTGGTTTTGAGTGCTTCAACAGCGCTTTTCCAAGATTATATGATTGCCAAAGACTGACTTATTAACATGCAGAGAATGCATGATTTTCTGTTACATTTGTAACAGCTCTTGTTCATGGATATACCCTAAACATACTCTTTGATGTAGATTTAGAATGAAATATAACCTTCAAAATTTAGAAGGAGCCCGCCCGGCTAGCTCAGTGGATAGAGCATCGGACTGTCAATCCAGGGGTCGGAGTTCGATCCCCAGCCGAGGCGGGAAAAAATATCACCAATTGAACTCGGACATTGCGTCTGAGAGTCATTTGTCCTTCACCTCTGATTCAAGTGAGGAAGCAGTCAGTCGGTTGCGGAGAAATTAGTTAGTACTGGTTAGAGACCCAGGAACACCGGTTAGGTGGACTGACCGCCGGGATATAACCTAGAAAGCTGTTGAAACCAGGCGTTAAACCCCAAACAAACAAACAAATCAAAATTTAGCAACAGTTTTGTTTACTTTCGAAGTCCTTAGTGTTGTACGCTGGGGGTAGAAACTTCATTTTCAATATTTTTGCAACGATGTATTATCACAAAAATATTTTTTTTTAAGAATCACCTAACCGCTTAAAGACTAGCTATTGTACATGTATTGGACTACAGCGTACAGCAAGCCAATCAGAATTGTCGTATTATATCGTAATTCACCGCTACCTAGGCGTTTAAAAAGGGTCTGCAATGTCTTGATGATCGCGAACATTACCGATTGGGAGCGATTGGCTTTCCCGTTCGGAACTTATTGGCGGAAACGGTCGAACCAGCTAGTCTATTTACGGCCGTAGCCGAACGCGCTCAGGGCTATCTTCGTAAAAACCTGTAAAGGAGCACCTTGCAATGACGATTCGTTACTAAAATAAAGCGCAAAACAGATGGAGTCACTGGAATTTACTTTCGTTTTCGTTTTAACAGTTTGAAAGTCCAAGTCAGGGTTGAGTCAGGCCCCTACCCCTCCTCTGAAATCTCAACGGATTTACACATTTTGGAAAAGTGATCCCTGAGGACATCGAAATCCAAAACTTCCGGAGCAGTCTGGAAAACTTTCACCAATGCGCTTATCAATATATAAACACAAACAGTTCATCATTTATAAAGACGACATGAAAGCCTTTCTTTTTTAATTCACCTATTAGCCTACTCACCTTTTCTCTTGTCACTGTGGCTGTTTGAAGTAGTTCCTTCCTCGGACAAGTCACCTCTGTTTACTAACTTATCCTGACCAGGTGAATCCACTGAAGGGGTTTCCGCTTTCAAGTCAGCACACCTATGCAGTTTCTGAGAGTTTCCTTTTCCTCTGTGTTTTTTTTTCTTACAAGTACTGTCTGTAGAGTCAGTGGTATCATAGTTAGAACTTGTTGAGGCTTTTCTCTGTAAACCAGGAGGTAGAGTACACTTCTGGGTGTATAGTTTGTTCCCTGAGGTACTGGATATCACAGGAGACGAACCATCAGCTGGTGCCCGGCATACTGATATTGTGAAAGAGCTACTTGGGGTACCAGCACAGGAAATGGAAGACAGAGGTTTGGAAACCAGTCGACACTGCCTCTTTAACTTGGTATCTGGTAACTGGATACAATGCCTTGCAAGAAGGTCACTAAAGAAGAATCAAGGTTCAAACAATTAATTTGTTATCAGAAACTGTATTCAGCATATCTTTTTATTAGTAATTATATCAACCAATCAATATTAAATGTCATAATTTTACTTTATGCATCTGTTTCCAGGGCAATAAAAACAGGCCATACTGTCATGCAGAAATAACACTGGCATAACACACTGCTAGTGTTAGAATTAACAGAGGATGATTTGCTTTTTTACATAAATCAATTATATGTTCCTCATTAGTGTAGCATTATTGGTTTAATCCTCTTTTTTCCTTTGACTGACTATGGAATGCAGTATGCCTTACTGCCTTACTGATCCAAAGCTATATTATCATCAAGTTTGTAAAATTCTCTCGCATTCAAATTGCTATTACATCCCTAGATATCTATATACATTTACCTTTTACAAGATAAAAATGTGTTCTAGTATTTTATCTTGGAATTTGCGATAGCTGGAGAGGCTGTACTAGAAATGAGATGAATTATTTTCAGCTTTTCTAAATCAAACACTTATTCCAATTAAGATTCTGATCAAGTTAAACGAAGTAGATAAAGGTGAAAGCAAGTTTTCCTTATTTGATGAAATAATTGTAAATCAAGGGCCATAACTCCAGAGCTACTGCTGCAGTCTGGCTAGATGAAGAATTAAGGAAATATGACTAAAATACTCTAACCAGTATTACTGAAAAGCTTTCCAAGTCAGAAATCAAAGAGCAGACGGAGTAATTTGGTGAAATATCAGCAGTTGTAACAGCCATAACTATGGAGTGACTAGAGCAACCTAGCTGGTTATTGTTATATTGATAGAGCCATAAAAGGCCAAAACTCTGGCCCTGTGTTCAAAAAACCATTTGAAATCGATCTTCACTGAAATTAGACGTCAGTTTTGACTTACTTTTTAACGTCAATGACAAGGAACTCCACATTCAAAAAGTAGTTTGAATCTTATTTAATTGGAAAAGCTTTAAAGCATAATAAAACATTTATAGGGTTTCTTCAGGGTTCGACATTAACTTTTTCAATGACTAGACCAGTGGTCCAGTTACTCTGAAAATCTACTAGACCTGACCTAAAATGAACTAGACCAATTTGTAAACGATACTACAACACTGAAAATGTACACTGATTTACATGCATAATGAACAAACAAAATAATTAACCAAAATTAGAAACAGTGAGTATCATATAAAATAGTTTCAACTCTGAACTGTCAATCATGATATTGTTAACAACAGTTACACTGAAGTCTGAACTTCAAAAAATGTCAGGTATGAGTTACACATGGTTTCTAGGTTATAGTTACACATCATTCAGGACGTCTGGCCCTTTGTCCCCCAATGTCACCAGTGTTTAAGGGCTTGCTGGGCATTGTAGGAGTCAATAGGCCTTCAAAGGCCAAAATTAAGAAGATCGCTAGTATTTGACATTTAACTATCGTCTGTCACAAAGAATAACAAAACAAAACCGGAAACAGTCCGATGTCGTATTACTGGGGATTCCATCAATTAAATTTATGGAATAGGCCGCGAAACAATGCCTTGATTTGACTTAGAAAATGCCCGTATGGATACATCATTGTCTATTAGTTTCATTGTTACTCGATGAAATTAATAGACTATGACATTTACATACGGCATTTTATATGTTTAATTTTAGATAACACAGCCTCTGGATACATAAGCATGTCAAGATTGTTTAAAAATAGTAACGGCTAAGTTTCCAGTTACTGAATGGAATTTTTATCGGCAAATATTGTCAAAGGTTTACCGAAATTTTGCTTTTGAAACTTAATTATACCGGATATTTTGGCAGATTTTGACAATTTTGGAACACGACCACTCGGTCCAGCTAGCCTAGGACGTGACAAGTCCGAACCGTCGATTAACTAGTAAATGTCGTTCGGTCGGGCCTTAATGTCGAACCCTGTTCTTGAAAAGGTATGTGAGGATATATTCCCTGAATTCCTGTCATTCTCCTGCATGTGGGTAATTGACCTTCACAAACCCCGTCTAGAAATGTTAAAAGAAGGAATCCAGCTTATACAGCAAGTTCAGGATGGACTTACAGGACATCATTGATTGTGAATTGATCAACCCCGAAAACGTCTCCGAGAGGATCGCCTTCACAGTGCACAACTCTCGGATCTGTCTCATCAAACAGCTTATGGGCCACTATATACTTCTTCAACAACTGTAATATCTGAAACATAATAATACAACACTGTAACAACAGGAGTCTTCACATTTGTTTGTTTTACACAAAAATAACATTGAGCATTAACAGACCAACAACGTGATCTTGCTCCTCACCTTAACTGTTTCCATACATACGCACTTTTATGCGTGTGTGACCATTGTAGATCCATACTAGCTAGCACATCTGTGCCATCTGATCAGGATCAGCACTGGTCGCATTTTGGTCAGAAATAACTAAACAAATCAAATAGCAAACAGTGCAGATCTCGATCAGATGGCATGGATGTGCTGGCTGATCTGGATCTTCACTGTCTGCCCATGCCATAAAGGTGTGTCTATGGAGGAAAGGGTTAAATGTCAAAGCATCCGACAGAAACCACATCTACAGCAATTTCAATAGCTTTTGAAAACCAGACATCATTTGACCTGCAGTTAAGACTTTTCAAGGGGTCACGAGCAGATGGTTGCGAGTAGAGAATTTTACTATAAATTTATAAAAGTTTCATTTTGGTTTATATTCAAGGGTTAAATACATATTTACTTGCAACAGTTTATTTAGAATGCAACAACCAAAACATTTATCTTTTTTGTGCAAACATGACCATTTCATTAATAAATGATCTAACATCAAAATGAACCCTAGCTAAGAATTAGATTTCGTAATGACTTACTTCTTTCTTGGTGAAGACTTCGGAAGAAGCACCAGCCTCCTTTAAGAACTGCAAAAATGAAGACTTTGGACGTACCTGTAAACAAACAAAATATTGCTTACAGAATATATTCAACATCATGACTTTGGAAAAACTTTAATCATACTTAACATCCTGTTTTTTTACCAACAAAAGCTAGGTGTCTTTGAATATAAAACACTAACATTCTAGAATCACTTCTGTTCTAAAGGCAGCAGTCAGTATGCCTTACATTTGTGTCGTGAACAAACATTGTGCCTTGCATTTATTTAATGAAAAATAAGAGAAGAAGAATATACCAGTGGTATGGCGATAGTATATTCCTCTTCTACGAGACAGCTTGAGGCACGATGTTCCTCGCTACCAACTCCAGAACTTGTTTCCATGGTTACTCTTCCCTTAATGTTCACAACGTCCTCAACCTGAAAATTTAATTTTATTTTGTTAGTGTTAAAACGTAGAGAATCTGAGAAAGCTCCAAGTTCCATTAAAACAAACTTGTTTCTGTTTGTCACAGTCATTACATACCTTGTATTCTACTAGTTTCATTCAGTATCAGTTTTGGCCAAGACTTCCCAGTAATCTTGAGTTTTATTATATGATCTTTTCAAATCATTAAAAGTTTTCAAGGGTTTTAAAGGTTTCACTCGGAGGCCTGAAATAATTATCCAGTGCCCAAGGTTATAAAACTGAGCATGGAAACCAGTCTCAAATCTCAAGCATCTGATTGGCTGAAATGGCGACCAGTCACCATTTCAGCCAATCAGATGCTTGAGATTTGAGACTGGTTTCCAATCTCAGCTTTATAACCTTCAACCCAGGTGTACTTCTGTCCTGATCATGCTGTTTGATCAGACAGTGCTTTCACTGAAATGAATTCTTCAATGAAACTGTTGACCCACAGGTATACATGGAGCAAACAAATTAAAAAGCTACCCTTGAGTATCTAATGATGATTTTGTACATTACTTACAAATTATATGTTGGTTTCTTAATCTGTACATGTATATATTTACACTTTTCTTCAGTCTTATTTCTGTTTCATTGTTTTCATTTACTAATGAAAAATATTGCTCTAGGGCATGACTAAAGTTAAACTTACTCGCAAATTATTCAACTGTGTACAATGTTTTCAATACTGACACCAATGATTTTGCCACGTGTTGCTGTGAAAAAGCATGACTTCGATTGCTCTGACCCCAACATAGCTCAACAGTACTGACAATCTGCTTAATCAAATGTTTGTCCTATTATCTTAGTAAGCAATGAGAAAATTTAGAAGAGCAAATATAAGAACATCAGATAATGAATAACACCATACTTGTTTTTCAATGTAAGCTAGAAGTTGAAAGAGCTACACAACAAATTAAACAAACCAAGTGTTTTTCATAACCCATGGAATGCAATAAACGATTGTTTCAATTTTTAAATAAAACCTGTATACCTACAAACAAGAAAATTAACCTGCACAAAATCTGAATGTAGACAATTTATATTAATATTATTATGAAGTTATTCAAAAAAAGTAATTCAAAATGTTGTCTTCCAGTTTAAACAACAACAACCTGTGTGTAAAACTTAATTATTTTTTAAAATATTTCTTTCAGATTGTAGGTACACACGGGCATGACAGCTGGTTACAAAGGGGTTGTGAGATCTTCATAAAATCTAAACTCAATAAATCAGGAGTTCCCATTATCAAGGTCCACCACCTCACTTTGTAACTCCTCTCTATATACAGGAAAACCAGGCTTTAATGGCAACAGTTTATATATGAAAGCTACCCCAGGGATTTTAACTGATGCATATTCTTGCATTTTGATGTAAGCAAATTTGAATTTTTTCACTTTTTACCCCATCTAATTCTGAGCTTGGGGTCATTTGATGCAGAATGATTAAGGAAAAGTGGTCAAAATTTGCACAAATTAAGATCAATATTGTGTCTATTGCATTTTTAATATGAAGTTAATAATAAGTTGACCCTTGAAAATAAATTAAAATGAAGTTAAATCAATTTTATAAGCAGTAAAGTTCAGTGAATACATTAAGATATGATCTGATAATGTTGAAATTATTGTACCTTTCCTGCCCTGGGTAAAAATGAGCCTAACTTCACCTATGAGACATTAGATCTACAGAAGAGTTAAAGTTCTTTTTAGAACCAAACTTAGCTAGTGGGAGTATGCCTAATCAGTCTTTCTTGTTGTTCAAATCCAAATAAATACAAACATAAATTAGAAAAAAATATAAAAGCTTCATCATACCTTATAATCACTTAAAACTAAATATTATCTTACTCCGAAAGTTATCCACGTGGCTACTGCAGCGCAACTGAATGAGCGCGCAGTTTTGCGCTTGCTTATACTCCTAAGTTTAATGCATGCAACTCCTACATGTACATCATTTCGTCATCGCCTAAAAAATCTCAAAAAAAAAAAAAAAAAACAACTGTAATTTTTGTTTTTATCTGCATGTATAAGACAATGGCAGAAAACAGCTATGTCGAGAAAGTCTTTTCAACTTGAATGAAAAATAAAAAAGTTCTTTCTCAAATATAATTCTCTGTAAAAGTTTACACACCACTGTCACCTTTGAGCAAAGAACAGTATAGGGTACTATTAAACTATTAATCTACCAGTCTTGCGCAGACTAAGGTTGAAATTACAAACCATGCCGATTTATTTAATCTTTGCCCAAACAGACATGCTTTCTAAAAAAACACACAAGCACACACACTACCTTCATATTGAAATAATCCATTTTAGTGTTACATGATAAACAACAGTACTTCCGTCTTTATTTCATCATATCTAAAAAATAACCAGACAAATAAACAAGTTGTCTCAAAAGCTGATCAGGTGGTCAGGCATTTCACCTTTTAAACTTAAACATGTTATAGCAAAACCATCTTGATGTATAAACTGCTTCCCTATGGGTTAAAAGATGCAAATCTTGGCAATTATTTGCTGTAAATGTTGATTGAATTTTAAAACTTAACCAATGGCATACATTTTCTGTAACTTCAATAATGCAAAGTAAATCATGTAATAATTTTGATATTTCTTGGGTATGTGACCATCCCAGTAAGGGTTTGCAGTGCTCAGTGATTACTTTAAAAACAAAAGCAAGTCAATAGTGATTGGAATGACAAAGCAATCACTGTTATGTACATGACTGTATGCAACTGTGGCCATAAAATACTTCATAAACAGCATGAACAGGCAGATAACATAATAGAGTAGGTGAAGGGAAGTCACAGACCAAGATAATCTTCTCCTTCTCTTGGAGAGCTCCAAAACCAGTGTTTTTTTTTCACTTTTGGGGGAAGGAGATCGCAGCCCTTTGGAGGGGGAAAATAGCGACGTGAATAAAGGAAAGAGGGAATATACTTGCAGCCTGTCAAACACAACAAAACAAAGGGTTCACTGATTTTTTATTCAAAGTAAGTCACTGGTCTACAGTGAAATGTATCTTTCTCCCTCTGCAATTTTATCAATTATTCTTGTCAATGTATAGTCTATCAGTGGGGTATCCATTTAACATATCCTGACTCAGTACGGTCTGTAACAGAATCCAGCAAAGTGGGAATTTTTTATCGGACATGGGGGAAAAATATATACTATATTGAGGGGGGAATTGGCATAAAAATATCACTGAAAACAGAACTTATTTCACTGCTGCAAAATATGCTCCTCTTGTCCAGTTATAATACATGTAGAATGAAGTTGGGGCTGACATTTTGCTGAAGTATGCAAGTACTTATTTTGAATTTGTTTAATCTGAAGTCTGACACCAGCATGACATATTCTAATAATGGAGTTTAAACAGAGTGGGTTTTTTAAGTAGTTTGACCTTTAATTAACCCTATACTCCATGGATACACACAGTGGGCACATCCTAAAGCAGTCATAACCCACTCCCAAATGAAAGCATCATATGTCCAGCACCAGTGGATTCTGCGGCAGACCAAGATGATGAAGAGCTAGGATATCAAGATTATGATGTGACAATCCAACTGATAACTATGTGACTGTATTCATAGTTTTATTTTGATATAAAATGCATTGATGCAACCAGATAAAAAAATCTACTTGCCCAGTGGGCAACAAGAAAATTTAGGAATTTTTCGGTCCCTGCTTACAAAAGCAGACTCTATTGCCAAGTTTCTTTGGCATTTCTTTATACACTAGCCAATGAAAATCTACTTTACATTACACTTGTCGTGTAATGACTGAATATGTTACTGAATCAACATTGTTCATTACACACATGTTAAATAATCAAATAGATGATTATTTAGGTGATTATTGGTAGTTGTCAGATTATTCCCTCAGGCAAGGGAAACAGGATATTGAGGGTGAAGAGAACTTTTTCTGTTCAAATGAAGCAAATCTGGGCATATCCGGCTGCCTTCTTCGCCCAAACTGCATTGATTTTTCTTAACTCAAAAAGTTTTCTTATTTCCTACTTCAGTTACTGTTCCTTTTTCTGTTAGAAAATATAACTAAAGCTTGGAGCTTTTTGGGGCAAAGCATTGGCTGGGGTATTCAACAACCCTTGTGGATTTATGACAAGTAAATTGGAAATGTGTGAATTAAGTGGGAGAAATGTAGTAGATATTTATACCAGCTATTGCTGTGGTGATTTTTGAGTACTCACATATCCATGCAGGGCTTTTTTTCACCATTTTGGGAATATGACCCATACCCCTGGAATTGGGAAATTTATCGTTGTTTTGCCAGAAATTAGTAATATTATTTAAGCATCATTGGGGAATAAGAAGTGTTACTGTTATCTGCTGTTTTTTTAAACATTGCCATCCATATTTTATATTGTCAGTAATTCCTGGCATAAAGAGAAAAAGATGCAGTGATGATGCTGTTGTTTTTCATCAGAAATGTTTGTTTTGATTCCATTGGGAATTTTTCTTCTCAAATTGGGAAAAAAGTATATGTTTTGCCATTGGGAACATGACTGAATAACGGCTATAAAATCAACTGAAAAAAAGCCCTGCCATGAATCCTATAAAAAAAATTGCGTATTAATTCAATATTGCCCATTGTAAAGATTGTTGAATTACAATCTTTTATTACAATAATTTAGTCAAGTAATTATATAAGAAATATAAACCAAGAATGACCTATAATTGACTTAAACAATGTTTTTAAAAATGATATGAATCAGAAATTAAACAAATGTCTTATTTATTCATTCCATAAATAGCAGTCACATCATCAAACTGACAATGTTCACGTGACCAGGGTTGTTGCAGTCTACGCGAAAACTTTTTTCCCTTCACAGGACATTGCGACAGGTAACCACCAAAAAACCTGTTGCAACAACATTTTGCCTGTCGCAATTTTATCAACTGTATTTCGTGACAACAAATTAAAAGATTTAAATTACAGTTTCATTATAAGTATATTTATTAACTATATCTAGCTTTAAAGCGACATTACTTCAATTTAACCCGCTCTTGTGTGAAATATTACATGTATTTGGAACTATATAGTCACTAATTTGCAGCATTAGTTCAGGCTAATAAAATTTTAATTTACTGAATTAAATTTGGTCCGCGCGACTAAAAACGAAAGTAGGAATTCCAAAACGTCACAGAAATCGAGATCGCGCATGAAGTCGTCGCGTCGTTAAAAATAGATGCTAAATATAGCTCCATTATATTTAGCTTCTTAAAAGTTCGTTAAGGACAATTTAACAATATCATTTAAAAATCCCGTCTATAAGAAAGAATTTGACCAGACCTTTTGTGTTCTGTTAAAGAGGTCATAAATTGGAGTCTATTTGAACAAAAATGATTTTTTAGTGGTATTTTCTTACTTATATTATTATAATTTGAAAGCTGGGGCTTTAAATAATAGATTTATTAACATATTATTTTTATTTATTTAAGATTTCCTAAATAATTACAATAAGAACCAAGTCCCTTGCTTAATGCCAATATTGTTAATGTATGGATATTGTAGACTGGTTTCTGGCCATGTTTGTAAAAATGTGTGATGGATAGACTTACAATAAGTTTCATGTACCTACCACTTCTTAAAGGCTGCCAAAATTATATCACACCACACTTCAAATAGTATTATAATCATCTTCAGATATCCTTTCGTGATACTGTTGCAATTAACACATAATCAAATTAATTCAAAACCCTTTAATGATAGTAAAAAATTTATCACTACCACTAAAGCAGAGTTTCATCATTTGATGTGCTTATTTCTTACATTTGTCATTTGATTCACCAAAAGTCCATGATTGTAGACACCTTGTGCCATCATTCAATGATTTGACATTTACATCGTATCACGTATCCACACTGAACAGAAACCTTAATCTATTTGCTTCGGTAATTCTTCAATTAAATCGTCTGCAGATCACAAAAGACTGAATAATTTTATCAGTTCTTCAAACGTAGACTGCCATTATTGTTTACTATGGCAAATTGAATTATGGGATTATTAGCAACCTTGACCCAAAAGCTTTTTGAATCTTGCCAGAGTAGTCAAAAACAATGTGCTGGGGTTTACATATATAGTGACTCACAGATAAAAACATGCAGAACAATCATGGTATTTCAGTTAAAAATAGCACTGGAAATGAAACTGAAAGTAAATTTTCTGGAAATGAAACTGAAAGTAAATTTTGAAAGTAAATTTTCCAAAATTGAAATGTTGCTGACTGTAATTTTGCATAGGACATTGTGACAGACAATTACACAAGCTTTCGTCGGTATCTGCAGAATTACCGGACATGACCGGCTGACCGACAGTCATTTGCATTGACTGTTGTTGAGTTTAATTTAGTACAAGATTCTGATAATCTGAAGATTGTCATCAAAATACTCCTTGCTCTATTGACTAACTGCTTCTTCTGAGTAAACATGCCAACACATGCATTCTTCAAAATCAGGTAATAAAATGTATGGAAATGTAAATCAAAAATAAAGAAAAAGGGCACATCAAAGCCCGAGGTCCAAGTCTTGAATCCAAGTCGAAGCTACTCTTACGACCCAAAAATTGTGACACACTGGCAATGTCCGTAAAGTGAATTACAATAGGACTCTTCGGGCGTAGCATTGGCTGGGGTATTAACCAAACCTGGGCAGACCCTTGTAGATATTTGCCAGGTAAATTGGCAATGATTAGTATAAAAGTATAACTGTACAAGTGTGGAGGAATGTAGTAGATTTCATAACACCGGCCTCAGGAGCTCAATCAGTACTGCATCGGCACGGTAAACCGGATGTCCAATGCTTGAATCATGGGTAAAAGTTATTTCAAGTAGATCTAAAATCCAAACAGCCAGCAGCAAACATTTAAGTTATAAAATTGAACAACAGTTTTACTGTCATATTTCATGTTTGTTATTTTTATTCAGGATGCATGTTTAAGATGGCAATGAAATAATTTCAGTTAGCGATTACCTGCTATATACCGTGTTTCTTTGTTAAAATCTGCTGCACGAGATTCCGAAAATTCATGTCCGAACTTGCTGCAAAATAACAATCCCCCACTGTACCATTTTAGTAGTGGGTTTGCTAAAACCCGGGGCACGTACCTATATCGTACAATTACGGACCAGATTTTAGGACATAAGTTAAATGTTCATTGTATTGTATATAATACATTATTGTATATTCGGGCTCGAGTATTATGATGGTAGATGTTTATAATTGGTACAAAAATGCATTTCGTTTTAGTTGAAAAGTTGTAATTATGACTCTTTTCATCATTTTTAAATTATCGCCAATATATCATCAAAGAAATATTACTAAATACCGACATATTTTAATTGGCAATTATAAAAGTGTTTTAATAGATATAAAATTCATATTACATATATATGCATGGATGGTTCGAAAGGTACATAAATCTGGTCCGTTATGCCTTATACATGGTCCGTAGTGTCAATAAAAATTGTCAGTTATGTCCTTCTTGATGGTCCGTCATGATAAAAAATCTCGTCCGTTATGTCTGGTCCGTAATTGTCAAGGTCTGTAACGTCTCTAATTATTCACCAGTAAACTGTACAATTTCGGTTCATCTCTTCTCTAATATCATCTAAAGACTAGAAAACAGAAGTGAACAGCGTAAAAATTTAACATGGAATCCGAAAATAAAATAAGTTGCATCTATATGCAAAACTAAAAAGCAGGATGTATATTAATTTGGAGAGTGATATTGAAAATCCACCTTAATTAAAACCGGAAAGAATGTTAAATAATTTTAAAAGCACTATTAAACAAATTAATATCGTGCTCAACGACCTTCAATGGACAAAACTGGTTACAGCACTAATTTGATGTATGGGGGTAAAAAGTAAAATATTCAACTCAGAACAACACTAAGAAAAACAGCCTCTCCATACAACCAAAAGGTAAAAAACAAGAGAACACGTGTCTATAAAATGATTTCAAATAAGACACCATAAACATATTAATCTATGTTATCATACACTTGATATGCATATTTCATTTTTTTTAGTATAAACAATACGTACCATTTTCAATAGAAAGATTAAGATCAAGAAAGTTTTCTCGTCTTACTGTTGACTTTCTTTTAAAAACGTGAAATATGCATATCAGAAATCGCCACACTCATAAAACATAACCTCCCCAAGTAGCCAAAAAATAGACAGGAGTAGAAGGCATGGGTTTATAAGAATGTCAATTTCAAATAAGACACCACGCAGAATTAGCGGAAAAATAACCTTTGTGGTTTCAGCATGGAACGGTCAGTGGCAAAATAATAAGCCACACGTGGTTAAATTCATAGTGCACCAACCTCACACTTTCCCCAACAGGCTCTCATATAAACAAGTACCTCGCCATTTAAGCCAATCAGATCCTTGAGATTTGAGACTGATCTCAAAACTTAGTTTTGTGATCTTGGGCCCTGATATGAATATTTCATTATTTTTCCCAGAGCGATGTAGAATATCAAACTGGCAGCTCTCTTTTTGAATTTATATGTTGTTGGGTTTTGTGGGTTTTTAATAATGTAGAGAAATTTATTCTGTCTTTTATTTTCTTTAATCTATACATCAAATCTCCATAAAATAGATAAAAAGGGAACTTTAAAAACCAACGAACACGACATATATGAAAATATTGCAGGCTCGGTTTGATTGAGCCTAACACAGACTTAGATCCGATGTATGTCATTCATTTTTTACATTGTAGAAAAATAATCTCCGCAATATGTTAAACATGGGGCATTACCTTGAAAATGGAAATTTACCATATAAATATCAACATCATCTCTTAACCACGTGGTTTAAACTATAACAATTACAAGGATGGCAACTTTAAAAAATCCTGATTTTGACGGTTTTTTTAATGCTTGAATTTCGAAAATGAAAATCGAGAACGCACGGTTTAGAACTATAAAGAAAACCATGTGTTTCATTTAAAAACAATCCGGTAGACAAGCTATGCTCACATTTTGTTGATCTTTCTAAACCAAGTCTAGATAGAATTGAAAGAGGCAGCCGATGACAATGTTTTAATTTTTTTTTGTTTTCGATAACCCTATTGGTTTACCAAATACCTCCTCATAAAGGTATTAGACAGACGTTGCTTGCAATGATAATCTTTCACTATATAAATCAAACACTCTTTCAGTACATATAATGAACAGACGTTTGGCGAAGCTGGTTACAACTTTGTGATGTTCATACAACATATAGATCTGATATTTAGAAAATTATTCAAAATTCTTATTAATATTGATAAGGTTATATATCATAATCAACTTCACCATCAGAAATCAAACTAGTATTTCCCGGGGTCAGGTTGACTATATCATCGCACCGACAAATATTAATTAAATACTAAAGCTCGGGGTGATACCATTTGGGTCAAAAGATTTCAAATATAGGTGCACCTACAATTTTTATAGGTGCACCTATACTTTTTATAGGTGCACCTATACTTTTTATAGGTGCACCTATAATTTATAGGTGCACCTCCATTTCAAGGTATAGGTGCACCTATAGATATAGGTGCACCTCCATTTCGAGGTATAGGTGCACCTATAAATATAGGTGCACCTATAAAAAGTAAAGGTGCACCTATAAAAATTGTAGGTGCACCTATATTATTTTTGACCCATTGCATGTAAACTTTCTAGCCAATAACAGAACGGCTAACAAAACGAAAACGCTATTTCCCAATACTTGAGCGTTATTGACATATGAGCGCCTACGTTATAGCCCCGCCTTACAATTTTTAGAAATTACTATCGAGTACATCGCCAGGTGGTATTTAAAGCCCCACAAATGTTAGGTTTATGTGTGATGTGATGAAACATCAATGTTTCCTGGATGTGGACTGTGAATAAGCTAAGCCGATAAAGATTTTCATGTGAATAAAATGACGATCTTGACACGATTTTACTGTTATTGCTTTGCATAAGCGCCAACCGTCTTTTCGAAATATTAGGCCGGCGACTGCGGCTCCTGCGGCCACAGCTTATGGTTTATGTAAATTTTCAAACTTATTTTTTAAACTATCAGTAAATCAGTTTCAAACAACTTAATTTCTTGAAGTATTATGCGGCCTGAGTTTATAATGTTATACATGTATTACATATTTACTTTATTTTATAAACATGTACCATGGCTTTGTGGATGCAGACATTTGATTGTTCAAATTTCGAATTCCAACACTTTACACAAATAGATGTTAATTTAAACATATATTTGTAAAACGACATAAGCAATTTAAGTATTTGAGAAACAAGATCGCATATCCACTGCGTCGATGCTAAATTCTTCGTCACATCACAATCGCATACATGTAAGTCACAGGTTAAGTTAAGTAAGAGAATAAGAGAAAAACTCTTTTTTTATAAATTGTATTTTTTTGTCTAGAAAGTAACCGTGTCCAAGTTATTATAAAATTAACAAAATAGTTCGAAAGAATTTGTCACACACGAGATTCCGCATGCACCTAATTGTTCATGTATAACTTAGAATCTTTATGTGTTCATTATATGCATGTGCCGGTCACTAAGGAGACCTTATTGGTAAATAAACATAATTTCATTAATTTCATGTTTTGGCAGAATTATCATGTTTTAACACAATGGTTACCTTTATTAAAATATAAAAAGAAAAGATTTATAATCCAAAAATCATTCACCTGAAACATTTCAATAATAAGCAAATCTTCTTTACAAATAACATTTATGAAATATAGATTATAGGTGACAGATTTTATTTTTGAATAATCAAAAACTGCTAAGAATTCAGAAGATCTTGGCGGCCTAGCGGCATAAAGTTGGCGGTCTAGCGGCGTAGAGTCCTAGCGACGTGAATTTGGCGGCCTGGCGGCCTAAATGTCTGATGAATAAAAGTTTATTATTAAATAAAATAAAGGCTTTAAATCAAATTCAAAAGGCATTTCACGTACACTGCAGCGTACACAACCCGATTAAATGAAGTAGAACTCATTTTATGATTTCATAATTTTGTGAAGTTGGCGGCATAAAATTTTTATGAATGAACGTTTATAATAATAAAATAAAATGAAATAAAGGCTCTGAATCAATTTATAAATGCATTTCATTTTCACTGCAGGGTGCAGTCCTATTTTCATCTATTTTTATAATATTGGAGTCCAGGCAGTGTTAACCTAAAAAAGAATCAAGTTTCTTTTCTGCATTTTATAGCTGCCTAAACTTCGGATATATCTCCAACGCACAAATTTATGAATTTCAAAATGTTTGATGCTGTTCATCAGCCAATTAAGTTAAGCAATCGTTTTTAGATAAAGAGAGATTGTAAAAAAGCTATAGCGGTGAACATGGAAAATACGAGGCCTATAGCTTAGATATCTGATTCATAGCATTTTCTAGTAAAGCTTTTCCAAGATTGTTCAAACCCACTGGTCAATCTTTGCTCAATCCCGGGGATCACTAAATTTTATGCACTTATATAGAGGATTTTTAGGTAATGTTATCAGAAACCAGAATGGATAGAGCTTGGATATTTGGTGTGCTGCATTGTTTAGTAAACCTTTTCAAAGTGTTGTTTATATCATTGCCCCATGGTCAATATTGGTCGGGGCCCGTGGGTTACTTAATTCTAGATTCCATCATATAGGAATGATTAGATAGATTTTTATAAGAAAAAAGCATCTAAAAATATCTTTTTTTATTGAACAATTTAAAACTATGGACTTCAAAGTGGCTGTTGATAACCCGCCATTTAGACATTGATGCGAAAATATCTATTTCTCTCTTCTTTTTTTTAAATTCTCGAGGAATATCGATTTTTTCGCATAAAACGTGATTCAGTTAAAATAAGTTATCATTTTAAAATACTGAAAAGGAAACTATGAAAGCCACCGAACACAATATGAAAAAAGTTGCTGACTTGGTTTGATTGAGCCTGTTAATGGGCAGTAATGGAAATGCATAGTACTGCCCACGCCGTCTAGGCCCTGGTTGAGGGCAACTCGATATTTACACCAATAAACAATACAATTTTGATTCATCCCAAACGATGGTGTAAAACATATAGCGGTGAACATGGAACCTTCCATGCGGTATTTTCAGATTAATACCATTCAATGTTCAGCGGCATATGGTCCCCAGATAAACGAATAGGTTTGTCCTAAACGAGAAAACAATGGGCGGAAGTAAAGAGAATAGAATTTTGAGAGAATAGAATTTTGACAAAAAAGTAATCCCCACGCAGCGAAAAAGAAGAGAGAGAGAGAGAGCCAAGAGACAGACAGACAGACAGACAGACAGACAGACAGACGCCGAAGGCAAAATTTAAAAAGCAGAAAATATATCTTTGGGGTGATTGAACACCAGTGATATCCAAATCTATATTGGCTGGAATATAAAAACCACCCATGATGTATCATCTATAAACTGGCCGGAAAATTTAAACAAAAGTACATCATCATCATCATCATGTTTGTCTGTCACAATCATAGTTAACAACAGCAACAAGACATTGAAACAACAACACCAACATCATCATTTTTGTTAAGTCATAGTCAAAGTTTACAGCAACAACATGACATTTAAAAAACAACAACAAACAACAAAATCAGCATCGTCGTCATCATCAACACATTCAGACATAATCTCCGGATTATTATAATGAAAAGGTTTTGGCAAGCCTACTGAATTAAAATTAAGTTCATCCTTTCCTCTACAGATACTCTTATATGTGTAGATCCAGGTTTGCCGTCACATCAGTGCCATCTGATCACGATCTTCACTGTTCGCTTTTGGATTTATTTCTGACCAAAATGCGAAAAGTGCATATTCAAATCAGACGGCAAGGATGATTCCAGACTTCAGACTTAAGAGAAGTTCTCGTCCAGAAAACGCAGACCTCTTACCCAACTATGATATATGACGACGCCGATGTAAGCATGCAGTTTCAATCCTGTTTCTTTCTATTATGTTCCTATGTTTGATGCAATATAAATTGATTTCAAATGTTAATGTACAGATAAATGCAATTCATACTTTTAAAACACTTTAAGGTCAGGAGTAGACAAACAGCTAAACCTGGCTTGGAAAACAGGAAAGGATTAAAACATTTTATAGGGTAGCAGTAAAGACTTTTTAGCCATAGATGCGAATTGGACCCGGTCAAATTTGAAGACAAGAGGTAAGTGGGCAAACTGTATGCTTCATGGCACTTTAAAATATTTATAGATGCTATATTTGCAGTTTCACATGTGTAGCTAGGATCCCAAAAAATTGTCTGACATGCTCTTTTTGACATTGACACTTTCCATGTGAGACAGGTGCTGCGAAACTAATACATTTCTGGCTCCGTCTTCAGTTTAACTTGTAATTCTCCAGGGGCATACAAACAAGTGTGGGTTGTGAAAAATCTTCTTGGTAAACACATATATTGAGTATGATTTAATTAAACAGTAGGGAATTTACAATGTGTAAGTGGCAAGCATCTTTTTTTGGTTGTTGGCAATAAGAAGCTGTGGACCGAAGAATGTTTGAAATTTTGCCTCGTCGGAAGACCAGTTTTCGCGACCAAAATTTGAAAGTTAATGTTGCTTAAAATTTAATTGGTATGTTTTAAATTTTATTTTGCTTTGTTTTCATAAAGTGAATGTCATTGTGATGTCAGTTAGGTGCCTTTTATGTTTCAGATTTGTGCTAGTAGGGAGCAAGTGGACTTGTCGTGTCAGCTGTGATTCTTCGGTTTAGCGATACATGAAAACCCCTTTACTGCCGCCTAAGTGGCTAGTCTACAGACTGCTCTCAATATTATCCAAAGCAAAATTTTTTTATCATGCAATATCGTTTCAATCCTAAAAATTGTCTGTAATAATAAGAAAAGAAACTTAGTAAAGATATACAGTAGGCAAGAAACGAGCAGTTGTACATTTTATTTGCTGGTCACTTTTGTGACAAATTAAAAATGTTCAAAGTCTTTTTGATGCAAACTGCTTCATCAGTCCTTATTTCAATAAAAAAATGTAAAATATAAATATTCATATTTTATTTCTTTTTTTTTTTGCTGTTCAGTGAGAGGGTACGGATTACTTAAATACAACGTGTCATTTTAAACAAATATTAAGTTTTTTTTTAGAATACTTGTAGACTATTTAAAATGCTAATGTTTATAGCTTAATCATTAGATCAAATTGCAAATTTGTGAAACTGGAAGTTCATTTTTTATTAAAAGAAAATAAAATCACCAAGCTTGTACTACAGTGTTATACCTTGTTTTTTCGTCAAACATCTGGGAAAATTGCTGGGAGGATCAATGAATGACCTGCTGAAAATTAATGATGATCTATCAGCAGGGAACATTATTAAGTTACACGCTAGAGTATTACAAGTTCAACGGATTCTAACAAAAGGTGTCGTTAATCCATGGATTCATGTGTAAGATGTCTGAGTTCAGAATAAGAAGACTTACACCATGCTGGTCTCCAAAACAATTAGTGTCATAAGATCAGTTCTGTTATGATTGGGTTAATAATATGTTGTTCCTTATTATGTTACACTTGCGACAAATTTTTATGCTCGATCCTTATTTTATAATTTCTTTGGAAATCTTTTATCTATGAGATAATAACCTAAAACAACAATGTATGGCAACATGCATGTGAAAATTCATTAGTGATGACCTGTCATAATTCTTCCTTACGTAAATGCCCGTTTCCATCCAACTGTAACAAACATATTAAAGAATATCTCTTGAATGCACTAAAGGGTTGTAGACTACTTATGAGAAATGTAAATACTAAATACTAGTAAATAGTAAACATTTCCATTTTATCAAGTGGAATCTTAAGACACCTGCAAATATGTGATTACGAACTGCTAGCTTGTAACCAGAGGCGTAGCCAGCTTTTTTCAAGTTGTAGGCCCATACAAGGGGTTCCAAGGGGCACTTGGTAAGGGGGTCTGGGGCCCCTCCCCCCAGAAGCCGGAAACAAGTGGAGATTAAAGATGCAAAGGAAAATTATCAAAACAAAAAAATATGAATTCGATTCAATGCCCCAGAAAACAAATCAACGCCAAAGATACAATTAATTCGACCAAACGGTTTGTACCCGCTACCATCCCACCATTTCATTTTCTTGTCCAACTTGTAGGTCCAGGCATACAAGGCCTAATAGTAGCTACGCCACTGGTAACGCCCGATCTACATCTACATACAATCTCTTAAACTTTTATTATGAAACTCTCCTGTAACAGGAGATGTTGGTATGCATGGTTTGATTTTTTTTTCAAGTACATTCAAAGGATCTCTGCTAATCAACATTAGTATAAACATAATAATTCATGGGCATATAATGTTTGTTTATAGAAACTTGAGATACTTCAGAATGATAAATATCAGTTTATTAAATCTCGCTCTGCAAACAGTTTAAGCCGCTTAATAGTTCTAATTACGTATACTAGACTACTGGTAATCGTTGTCCCGTAAACATGCAGCAACAATTTCCACTTTTCAATTTCTACGCAACTTTCCAGAAGTGCCCTTAATTTGACCGCATGACCCTATTAACCTTCTCTTATTGCATAAATTCGAAGGAGGCAAATGTTTATTTAACAAGGTTTATCAGTAACCATGCAGTAGAGTTGGTGTTGATGATACTTTATACATGTACATGGCGTTTCTGTGTAAATTTCTGAATATTCTTGTATCACTAAATTAATTTTGTTTGTTATATAAAGCATTTTTGTTTGTTATATTAAAGCATAAAATAAAAATTAAAGGAAAAATGTTAAAATAAAATTAATTATATATGCAATAAATGTATGACCCTTATGGTATTTTTGCGTCCAATAATTAAACAGTAAATAGTACCATTGCTTTAATTTTTTTTAATCTAAAGACATTTAACATTGTTTTAACATTGTTTTGTTGTTGTTGTTTTCACAGTAATTTTTAATTTATAAACTTCTAAGAAAGTCTAATAAATTCATTTTAAAATTATGTGTAGATCCAGATCATCTGGCACATCCAAACTGTCTGATCTGGATCTGCATTTTTCGGTCTGTATCAGAAATAATGTAATACGTCTGAAAAGCAGAGTATATCCTTATCAGACGGCAAGGATTTGTCGTCCGATCTGGATCTACACTGTTCACCCATGCAATTTAAGTGTATATATGCCTTAAAGGTTTAAAGGGGTTTTCTTGCATGCGTAGCATTATTCAAATACCAAATTTTTCAGAAAATTTAGCTTTAGAAACTTTAAGAAAGTCTAATAAATTTATAATATTCTATTTGAAATTATGAAAACCTTATTACATGTATAACGAATACGGATTTCAACTCATATTAGATGTTCACGAGCAAGCAAACAGAGAATATTTTTTATAAACTCACAAACAATTCTTATATCTAATTGCAGAGATGTATAAATATTGTTAATTCCTAACGAAGTAGTTTAGCCTAAGTGCCTTACGAAACGGACAATCTTATTGGTTGATGGAAAATCTCTTCATTTGTTGTAGGTGCACCTATAAATTTACAGGTGCACCTATATTTATAGGTGCACCTCCATTTCAATGTATAGGTGCACCTATAAATATAGTTGCACCTCCATTTCAAGGTATAGGTGCACCTATAAATGTAGGTGCACCTCCATTTCAATGTATAGGTGCACCTATAAATATAGGTGCACCTATAAAAAGTAAAGGTGCACCTATAAAAATTGTAGGTGCACCTATATTTGAAATATAGGTGCACCTGAACACTATCTTTTGACCCAAATGGTATACCATACCTTTCGGTACCAAATGATACGTTCTACGAAATATTCGTCAGGTAGCACTTGTCTAGCGAAAGCACGAGTTGAGGTAATCTCTGGCAGTGGCTCTCCCTCATGCAGTAATTTATAGTCAGGTTTTTTAATATTTCTCAGAGAAGCCATCATCAGAGTTTATGTCAGCTACCAAATGACAGGTGTGCAACCGTGGACTTGTATCAAGGTTGTGGATTCGAATCTTTAAATGACACGAACACCTGAGAGATATTCGCAGTTTGCAATTGAAGGTGTGATTTTTTCACGTTTAAGGACAAACGTGATTATTCGCCGCATCCGGTAGATAAATGACAGATAAACTTAACTAATTAAGAGTTTGAGTCGATTCAAGTCGGCGTCTTTTGAAGCTAGCGTGCCTTAAAATGTAATTTATATAATTAATTGAATAAGTTGAACAACAAAATCAATAATAGGAACAACAACAACAACAATTTTCATATCAATACGCCTTTGCTATTACCGCCATTTAACCAAAACTGAAAATTACAAATTCATTTTACAGCAGGTAAAAATCAGTTTTATTCAATACATGCTAGAATAGCACATTGTTTCATTTAAACGGCTTAACCTTCTTTTCCAACTGCAATATAAAATATCTGCCTCAGGCCAATATGACGTCAAACGATTTTTATCGATACAGCGCAATAACTGTATCGGCTCCATTTTGAGAAAATTAAAAAATAGCCTAACTTCAACCTTAAAACAGACTATCGCAACATAATTTTTCCAACCTAAAAATATATCATTTGAAAGATTTATTAGTCTTCTTTTTGAATCCGTTTGCACCTAAGCTTTTATTGCAATTTAATTAGTGTAATTAATTCATTTAAAACGGACAGGTCGGCGATTTTGCACGATTTTCAATAGAATATATAGGAGGCTGAGATGGTTAACTTTAACCTAAAAACAGACTATCGCAATATACTTTAATATTTATAAAATAAACATATAATTATCAAGCAAAGATTAAATTTTATGAAACCGTTTGCACCTAAGGATTTAGATGAACAGAAAAAAAGTTATGCTCATTAAACTAACTAGTGCCTTCTTTGTTCTATAGAGCGAAAAATTCGCGTATCGGAAAACCCGTTGAGGTAGTTTCTGCAGTATGACACCATAAAGTCCTCGGTCAGAGGCGGGAGGGTCCATAAACTGGGAATAAAAAAAAAAAATAAGTCGGGCTGAACAAAATGATCAAAATTGTTTCATTACACTTCTTTTTGCGCAAAAAAATATGAATGAGGAATATTTTTTTTAAGACATCAAATTGGTAAGTTCAGTTTTACCTAGATTCACAAACACAGAATGCTACATATGTCTTATGTAGTACATAATTGATTCTTTTCAAATAGTCATAATAACACACTATATGAACGTACAAATAGGGCAATATGTAAATGAATACTTGACATTTTGAGTGAAATAAGTAATACAGAATAATACGACATTACAAGTTAATCAGCTAGCACAACCCTTGGTCCACCTCAGTTCAACATATCTGCCATCCATAACTTAAGGCAAAAGCCTTTCATTTTAAATGCAATTTAATATGAAACGACTTTAATAAAAGGTTTATATTATACTCAACAAAAATAAAAAGTATCCACTTTCCTATATTAAATTTTGTAAAATATGAAAAAGAAAACTCAAAATTCTATATGTGTACACATATGCTTTTCTGTTATCATTGCAAAGGGATAAAGTATTCTTGAAAATCTGCAGCCACAACTTAGTTGTCTTTCCCTTTATTGTAATATGGGTTTCAGTAAAATGTCAGCGATTCTTTGAAATATTCACATTTATTGGAATTAAATCACGTTCTCTACCTCTTGTGGATAAATAAAATCACAAACTTTTTATAAATAAATCAACTGGTCCTCAATAAACAACGCTAGAAATTCCAACCATTTCCAATTACCTCCCTTTAAATTGAATATGTAGTGTTTTGTAAAGCATGATTAATTGTTATTCGATTGACAGTTCCTCAGGTCTTGGTGTGGAAGTTTTCATTCATGAACAATTTAACTCAAAAACAACTGAGATTAACTAAATAAACACCATTCAAAGCGTTCATGATTTAATGAAAATATGGTAATGGGAAAACAAGCATAAAAAGTAGATACTTTTTATTTTTGTTGAGTATATAAGAAAATGACTGGAGGCAGATATATTTAAAATTAGCACTATTTTAAAAGGCCATTTTCACTATTCACCGTTGAAGATAAACACAATTACATCAGTCTATAGTGTTCATACACATTTCCTCTTCCTCTTCGGCAATAGTACCACGAATGATATTATATGTTAACCTAAGAAATCCTGCTGCAATACCAAGGGTTGTAATGCAATTATGTAATATTTAAATAGACAAGTATTTCACTCAATATTCACTAATTAACAACAAAACTTTAAATGTTAAGTGGCAGTACAACAACCAATAAAATAAAACCCACACTATATTATAAATTTACATAATATTACTTATTTATACTTATAAGCGTTGCCTATTGCGCGGTTATCAATTTCAAGATAAGAGTCGTACAACTGCTTTTCGTGCTTTGCCCTGCTCTCTTTAACGATCTTAAAGAGTAAGAGCTTTTCCCTAATCGAATCCCTAAGGGCCTTCCTAGACTGCTCGGGATCCTGGGGAGGTCTGACATAATTTGCAAGAGGGGGTTTAACACCTAAAGGGTCGATGAACTGAAGGTTCGGTATTCTCCGATTAACAATATAAGCATTTAGGTGACGACTTACATGGCGTACAGCCCCTCTACGTACCAGGAACGCCTCCCGACATTCGGAACAGGTATATAATAATAATCGTTTATGCATACAATTGAAGTGACGCCTTAAGTCACAAGGATGTGTATAAAAATCTAGTGTGGGACAGTTGGGGACTGGGCAACACATTCCATACTGGGGGAAAGTTTCCGTTGAGAAAAAGTCGCCTTCCTCATCGGAGGAAATATAGAAAGATAATTCCGTCATCTAAAAAAAATAATAGAAAAGTAGATTACAAACCCCCAAATCATTTACTTTTCGTTTAATAAACCTTAAATCAAAACATAATAAATTCTATATTAAGTGCACCAATATAAAGAGTTTGACTTGCTAACTCTATATTTATAATAATAGAAACCCACAATTATAACATACATATACAATATTCATGACGTCTGTTAACACGCAAACCGGGCCACGCAGTCCGGTGCACCCACTCTCACGCGAAACGCGGCTAATATAATCTTATTCAGGAGAGTACCTATCACGTGGTTTCACGACTCTACCTGCACGTGTCCTGACGGGTGTCTTAGGGACTTCGGGAACGGTTTGCGAAATGTCGGATTCATCGTCGGTAACGTACGATTCTGACTGAACCCTATCATCGATAATCCACGACGGGGTTGCATTGCGACCTTTATAGGGTTTTAAGTGATCTACGTTAACGTTCACCATAAACTTGTCGGGTCTCTCTGTAAAGTGTAGGTAGTCTAATTTACCTTATCTATTATCAAAAAATGTCCAGTCCAATAGAGTTCTTTCACATTGTTACCTTCCCTTAGCGCTCTCTAAAATTGAAGAGCATATTTAGTCGATAAATGCACGCGAGGGGGCATCGTTTACTATTGTTAATATGACAAAGTGATTATAAAATTAAGAAAATGTTGATTATTCATTTCAAATTTATAAATAAGTAAGTTCAGTCAAACAACGAAGAATAAAAAACGTTATGATCACTTACAAGCACATCAAGAAAGTTTATGCGCATTTTAAACATGTTTAGATATCGCGGTATTTTCAGGACGCGAGTATCCAGCGGATATGCGCGATGGAGACACTGCCAATGGGACAATGTGCTATTTTCTGACGAGACAAAAGTAATGGTGGATTCAAGTGACAAACGCCAATACATAAACATTTACCGTCGAACTGGTGAACGCTTCCACGATGCGTGTATTAGAGAAATTGACAGGTGGGGAAGAGCATCTGTTATGATCTGGGCTGGAATTTCCTACCATGGAAAAACGGAGTTAGTTTTTGTTAACCATGGGGTTGGAAGAGGAGGTCGTAGAGGTCGTGGCCGTGGGTTAACAGCCTAGCGTTATGTTGACGACGTCTTGCATCCAGTGGCTGTTCCTTATTTACGTCGGTTCCCAGGCATGGTCTTGCAACATGATAACGCAAGGCCACATGTCGCACGAGTTACTACCCAGTACTTATGCAACATTGATGTTCTTGAAAACTGGCCAGCACAATCTGCCGAACTTAATCATATTGAACACTGCTGAGATTATCTTAAAACGCGTATAAGGAAACTTCAGTTTGACAATGTTTGATAATGGCATTACGTCGAGAATGGGATCGAGTGCCGTTACATTACGTTCGACGGTTAGTGAGATCAATGAGAAAACCCTGTGTTGCGATTGTGAACGCCAATGGCGGTCATACCCATTATTAATGTTTAAAGTGGAAATAACGTTCTAACTGACAATGAAATAAACCGTGAGTGGTAATTGAATTTTTGAACATTCTTTAAGTGGTGTGTTACCATTTTCCTTTGTTTTAAAAATGATAATTAAATTTAATATCGCAATAATCTTTGCGTTAATTGTCTTGGGCTATCATTAAAAGGTAAGCTGAATGTGTTCATTTACTTATTCTTGTCAACCTCAATGAAGGGTATCCAAAGAAATGCAAAGTTGCGTTTTTACTGCCGTTAAGTATATATGTGTCTGTGGAAAATATACAGTAACGTGTAATCCACAATGCATTTGTTTTCATATAAGACTTCCCGATTCAAAGTGGCAACCACGTCTTTGATTGTTTTACGCTTTTCACAGTCAAATCTTGCCGACCAGACGTTTTAAGCCTATTATATTCGGAAATTCTAAAACTCGAATTCATTATGCTTTATCATAATTATTATTATAATTTATCATTAGCTTTAAGACGACACCGTGATAATGTCTGTTCATTCTGTTAGCAATGACACAGTTAAATGCCCCCTCACTTGTCGGTTTAGGATAAAACCAATATTTTCCGCACCTAACGTGCCGTACGACGCATGCGCACAACAATGTGAAAGACCTCTAGAGAGATCATGTAACATAAAATATATTTCTTGGAGTAAACGCATTTTGTCAGAAAATCTCGATACGCTTATATATGTGTCTGTGAACAATATACAGTAACGTGTAATCCACAATGCATTTGTTTTCATATAAGACTTCCCGATTCAAAGTGGCAACCACGTCTTTGATTGTTTTACGCTTTTCACAGTCAAATCTTAGCGACCAGACGTTTTAAGCCTATTATATTCGGAAATTCTAAAACTCGAATTTATTATGCTTTATCATAATTATTATTATAATTTATCATTAGGTTTAAGACGACACCGTGATAATGTCTGTTCATTCTGTTAGCAATGACACAGTTAAATGCCCCCTCAGTTGTCGGTTTAGGATAAAACCAATATTTTCCGCACCGAACGTGGCGTACAACGCATGCGCACAACAATGTGAAAGACCTCTATTAATGCCAAGTTTTGAGTTTGCTAAAGGTGGATAATATCTCCACACAAAATCCCCGAATTGAAAAGAGTTAATTTTGGCTTTAATGTCATAGTAAGTTTTCTGTCTAACTGCAGCTTTGTCCAAGTTTAGCTTTGCGGTGTCGAAGGACTCCCTAAACACTGACCGTAACCATTCAATATACATGATCGGACACTCAATATGTTTAAAATCTGGAGACGATTCATACATTAAATCGATAGGACAACTAATTTCTTGGCCAAACATTAACTTATATGGGGTAAACTTAGTACTACTGTGCTCAGTACTTCTGTACGCTAAAGCTATATAACATAAGTAGTTATCCCAGTCTGCTTCATTTTCTGAACACAGAATAGTTAAAGTTTGTTTCAAAAACCGATTCCAACGTTCAACAAGCCCGTCGGAATGCGGCCTGTACGGAGTTGTTCTAGATTTTTGAACGCCTAACAGTCTACAGACCTCAGTAAATAAGCCGGATTCAAACTGACGACCCATATCTGAATGAATTTGTTTAGGACAGCCATAACGACAAATAACTTCGGTAACTAATTTGTCGGCCACAGTTAAACTCGTTTGGTCGGGTATAGCAAATAACTCGACCCAATCGTGAAATAATCACAGACTACTAAAACGTATTCGTTGCCACTTTCTGTTCGCGAAAGGGGGCCAAATATATCCAAAACAATTGTCTCGAACTTTTGTGACGTACGAAATGGTTTCATAGGGTATTTTCCTATTCCTGGACCGGGTTTTGTTTTAGTGCAAATGCCACACATTTCACACCATTTCTCGACTGTATCCGTTATCCTGGGCCAATAAAAAAGACGTCTTATAGGTGTAAGACCTGTAAATAGACTTCCCTATATAAACTATAGTAAACATGACATGTTTCAAAAGGCTGGCAATCATAGCTGGTACCATTTTAATAAGGGCTAACTTACGTGCTTTAAAGCTAATTGTTTCTACTGTCCATTTTCAGCAAGAAAAGTATGGGTCATGTATCAATTAACAGAGATTTGACACCTTGAAACCGGTGGTCTGTTTTTTGTTTCACTTCTGTGTGAACTTCAAAACTGTTTTTCATATGCCGTCCTAAAACCAGGGCCTTTTTTCATATACTGCATTTTCAAACATAAATTTGCTATCAGTGTGTCAGTAAAAGCATCTCATTTACTTAACATGTTCCTTTCAGGCCATACTATTCATTTAATGCCCCCAAAAGGCAAAAAAATTGGGACTATTTAGTGTCCGCCATTGTCTGACTATCCCGAGTAGGAACATCTGCTGGACTATTTACAAGTAATTAGCCTATAGCCTCAACAGTTCGATCGCGACCGAAGTGCCCTGATGTCTTGTTAACGTGTACATGGAAAAAAAATTCCTCTCTTAACTCGGGCGGTTTAACTAAGGTAAGAAAATCTTTTTCGCCCCATTTAAAGCGTTTGTACAATAGATCATCTTGTATTTCGAGCAGCGACCACTGTCTCCAATACTGTTGAAACTCCCATGATTTTTGAAGCGCTTCGTCTTTACTAGGCTTTTGACCCGAAATAAGAGCCTGGCGAATTTCGCTTATTACATTATGCAGTTGCTGTAAAGCACGTCTTCCTCACCAATTTCTGATCCATCCCGCCTAAAAGGGAAGTCGGTAGCATAGCCACAGGCACCCGCCGGCAACTCTTCGCCGCGTAAGGTAAACACTGACCCCGAATCAGTGTTGACAGACTTAAGGTCTGTCTCCGCACCGGCTACCACGCGCCCTGACTGTTCATTTTCCCCTTCGATGTATGGTGGCCGAGACGGACAAGTGCCGTCCGTAACCCTATAACAGTCTGCGCACCCATCATTCTTACACTTTCTATTGGGAATCCTGGATAAAGCATCTACATGAGGGATATCTGACCCTTTGCGGTACTCTATAGTGTAGTCATAAGTATCTAAAATACTAAGCCAGCGACTCAGCAAACCATCGGGATCTTTGAAATTCTTTAGCCACGACAAACTTGCATGATCGGTCCGAATAATAAAATGTCGGCCGTAGAGATAGTGCTTGAACTGCTTCACAAAAGTTACAACGGCTAATAACTCGCGCATTGTAGTGCAATAATTCCGTTGAGTGCTACTCAAGATCTTGCTAGCATATGAGAATGGGGCCTCACGGTCGCCCTGAACCTGTGATAAGATGGCGCCGATTGCCACGCCCGACGCGTCTGTTTGTAAAATAAACTGCCCTTCCGCGTTCGGATATGACAACACTGGTGGTTCAGTTAATTTCTGTTTCAAGGTATTAAAAGCAATCTGGCATGCATGATCCCACTTAAATTTAACTAACTTCTTCGTCAAATGGGTTAAAGGCTCTTTAATTTCAGAACACTTTTTATGTAAACCCCTTAGAAATTAACAAGACCTAAAAAAACTTTGGATTTCTCTCTTTGTCCTAGGCTCGGGCCATTTTTGTATGCATGCAATCTTTGAAGGATCACAAGTCGTTCCTTCTTCTGACGCAATGTGCCCTAAGAAACTGACTTTCTTTTGAAAAAACTTGCATTTTGATGGTTTAAGACACAATTTTGCTTCCCTAAATCTAAGAAAATCTTCTTTTAAATTCGACAAAGTCGACTGAAAATCGTGCCCATACACGATAACGTCATCAACGTAGCAAAGACACTTTGACCATTGTAGACCCTCTAAAACGCGCTCCACGAGCCGCTCAAGCGTAGCTCCCGAATTACACAAACCAAAAAGACATAACTAAAATGCCAAAATCGATTGCGACCGGTAGGCGTTATAAAACCGGTTTTATTTTTATCGCGCTCGGACATTTTTATTTGCCAATATCCTGAAGCCATATCAAGTGTATTATAAAATCTACTATAGGCCAAATTATCAAAAATTTGTCGAATATTTGGAAGAGGGTATGAATCTTTGATTGTCACCGAATTAAGTCCCCTGAAATCGATTGCAAACCGGTGAGACCCATCGGATTTCTTTACAAGACAAATCGGTGCGGACCACGGTGAGTCACTAGGCTCATTGATACCATTTTTATGCATTTTCTCTACCTCTTGCTCGATAACCAGTTGTTGGGCCAAGGGTACTTTCCGAGGCAGTAATCTTACAGGTTTTGCATCACCTGTTTCAATAGAATGTGTCACAAGGTCAGTTTGACCCAATTTCCCATCAGGACCCATAAAAATATCTTGAAACTCTAACAATAAATCATAAAACTGTTGTTTTTCGTTGTCTGAAAGGGAAGGATCTACATTATCTACCAAACATTGTAAATACTCGGGTAGTCTAGCTGGAATGTCTTTACTATCGCGGTCCTCCAATGATTCAGTCTTTTCAGCTGAGGATATACTTCCAAGAAATTCCCCTTGCTTTAACTTAATGGGCTTAGATGTTAAGTTCAGTACAGAATAAACTGATTCTCCCTCGGAATTGAACAATAACTTAGCAACAAACAGCCCCTTTTTTGTCCAGTGAGACAAAGGTTCAACAACATTTATGTCGTCATACAAAGGGTAATTTGGAACACCCTTAACAAAAAGCTCAGACTCCGGGGGAACAGACACTGTCTCTTTTATCACAACCTTACCCACTTTATCAGATTTCCTTTTAAACAATTTGATTGTGCCCGCTTTAGTAAGCCATGTCAAATTTTTCCAGGATAAAGACCTCCCCTGCGTGCCTTTAAAATCCTGCCCTATTATACCCATATGTCCTTCAATATCAGCTACTGCAAATGTCCAATTATACTCTTTAACCTCTGTTTTGAATTTGAAATTTGCTTTCCCCATAATATTGATTTGAGAACCATTTGCCGCGTAAAACTTAGAGTTTAACGGCTCTAAAACCGGGTTTTTCTCACCCAATGCATCATATTTTGTTCGCGACAGAATTGAGAGAGGGGAGCCAGTGTCAAACAATAAATGCAGTTTCTTCCCTTCTATTTCAGCGTGGAAATACCAGCAAGCTGTAGAAAAACTGTCAGTAGTCTCAGAAAACCCTATTTTAGAGTCACACTTATGAAATTGATATTCATCAGAAATATCTTTTTGCTTGGCCTTAACAGTTATATTTTGCTCTGCCCTACATTGAAGGTTATCCCTATTTACTTCATTATCCACCTTAAAAGTGTGACAACAATCATTTACTTCAGTTTCTTTCGACCTAAATTCGGGGGTTTTCTCTACAACATTTTTGGATTTCCTACTTTCACTTTCGGTTTCGGTTGTGCACGCGCTCACTGGCGGAATATCATCATTCAAGCAATTTTGCAATGCGTTCACACTATTAATATGAATATTACTTTCCGTTACTGAACTGCCTTGATTAAAACTTACATGTTTCTCCAATCTGATTAAAATCATATCCTGAAAACCGCTACGCTATCAGGATCTGACGACGAATAGCTAAAACGTGCTTTTATCACAAACCTTTTTGAACCAATCAGATTGTCGCCTACAAAATCGCGAAAGTGAAAGTAAACATTCTATATTAAACCATAAAAAGTGTTGAGAGCCTGCGTAAGACATATTTTGCTGATTTTTTTGTGTTTATGTAGTATTGCAATTATTTCTAATGTAATAACATCTTCAGATCATTTTGCGAGCGCTGTATATCATGCTTCCTGTGTTGATAATTTCTAAAAATAGAAATCGGGAAAAACCGCTAAAGCTTATGTACGGTATCTACGGGCCGTCATCAGATCTAACATTTTGTTAGATCTGACTTTAGTGAGATTGATGTTTCTCCGGCCGTGAATTTTCATTGTGCTCGGCTGGCTTGTCGGCCCCAGAGTCAGCCGATACTAGTTTTCCGGATTCATGTTGGTTCTGCAACGTGGGGCGATATGACCGATTTTACCGCAACGATGGCAAACAATCTGTGACCTATTACCTTGAGTTTCGGTCTGTGAATTCGGTTGATTACTCTTATTATGAGTATCAGACGCACGCTGCGGCTCAAACTTAAATTCATTAGCAGTTGGAAAAATTGGTCTCTGATCGAAGGCTGTCTCAGCAGTCGGTTTCTTGATTTTTGTGGTCGTTTTCTGCAAAAACTCGAGATAGCGCGCTCTATGTGCGATCTTATCGATAGTGTCTGCCTGATAAAAATACATGTACTCGCGAATTTTCTGGACCCAATCAGGGTTACCTAACCCATCAAGAAATCTCTCGATAACATATGCCTGAAAAATAGGCCCTTTATCATGCGGATAGGTCTGCTCAGCAAGTACAATTAAGTCATTCATAAAATCTTGAACAGATTCGTTGGCCTCGCGTTTTCGCATCTGTAAATTCATGCGCGCGCCGGCATTTCCTAATGTTTCAAATCTAGTCAGCAAAAGATTCTTTAGCGCTTCATAATTTGTACGCTCACTGAAGGGCATATTCATAAAATGATGCTTCACTTTAGCCGGTACCTGAAGACTCAAACGGTTAGCCGCCATGAGTGGGTCCCACATATTCATGCATGCAATATGCTCAAAATCGATCAAAAAGGAATCTAAGTTCTCCGGAACACCGTCAAACATAGGAGGCTCTAGCTCTTTAGGGCGCGGTTGAGCCTGCGACACTGCAGTTTGCAATGGGTTGTAGGGATCGAACTCGCTATAAGAGCTTGTCCGCGGAGCAGCTAACGGTGTAGTCCAAAAGCTAACATTGTCTTCACCGGACGGTAATGTCAAGTTCCTCGAATCCCGAGCATCAGACACTTGAAAAGAAACCTTCCTACTTGTTTCCGGACGCGTTGGACTACTCTCAAAGGTCTTAAGGGTTGCGAAAAGCTATCAGTTACCTGTGGTTCAGCTGCAAGACGCGCCATAGAAGTAACCGGTGAACTCATCCACATTGGCGAAAGAAATGACATATGTGTACCCGAAGTGGCTAAAGAATGTGCCGTACCCCTAGTAAGGTTACACGCACGAAAATCAGATTGACTATCCTTATTGTAATCCATGTTTACACACGGCAATGAAACAATATGTTTATACAACTCAATGTCACAATATACACACTTTACCTCAATAATGGTAGCGATCGCGTAAGAGTGGGTGCACTCAACAATCATTTTATCCATTAGGTTATAGACAGATTTCATCATTGTTAGCATATTTAGAATATAATTGAACTAGGTGGGTGGGGTGATTATAATTACAAAATACATGTTAGACATAGCAAAATTAAAGTTGAAAGTAATTTTCAGCCTTCATAGTATTAGAATTACTTATTGGTATAATTGTATGGATATTAACGATAATTATAACAAAAAAAAAACACGAGTTAATTGAATACCTACTGATTTTTGTATAAATTTAAATCAAATTTATTCAAAATCCCAACCATGGCATTCACAAAACGTCAAGGTTACCCTTCAAACATGTCAAATAAATGAAATTGTGTGATAATTTCATTACTTTTCTTTCAATTTATCAAAAAAATAAAACATACAAATATATCAAAACACAATTTAAATCTATTTTATATAAAACAGGTATGCGAAATAAAACAAAGAACCAAAAATAGGGCGAGTGACCTTGACCTTGAAAAAAGACATTTTCCACCAATGCAACTTTTGGGAACTTTTTATTTTTGGAGACTAGAATAGTTGTAGATAATGAATTTCTAGGTTTTGTTTGTGTTCTAATTTTTTCCAGGTTTGGCCTATTTTTGAGGTAGATTGACTAGACTAAGTGGTGTGGGGCAAGTCTGCGCATTGCCCAACTCTGCGCACCAGATTTGCATGTTAACAAAAACACTGATATCATAAGAACCAACTGCAAACAGTGTTTGTTTGTCAAGAAATAAGGCAATTTTTGAAAATTCTGATGGGTACATCTTGCTATTAAGTGTCTTGTAAGTAAATAACTACTCTAAAGAGCCCAAATGATCAAATAAATTTAATTTATATACCTCCCCATTCCAAATCTTCCTCATTTTGACAGCTGTTTCCCAAATAAATGTTTGTTATTTATACTGACCTTTTACTTAATATTTTTTTCAATGGTTGGCAGCTTTGGAGAGTGGTAAATTTTAACAGAAACACAAAAAATGATATTAAACATAGGCATGAGCAGAGTTGGGCAACAATTTTTACATCATGTTAACACAGGTGCACTTTCAGTATGACATCATTTTAAAGCCTTATAATAAAATTAATGCACACAAATGACAACAAACAAATTCCTGAATGGATACAGTTTCTTTCCGGTAGGCAACTGCCTTTAGATACTAAATGTGTTATACATCACAGTGAAGCTTTTATGATAGGTGCGCAGACTTGCCCCACACCACTGTATGTTAACCGGTAGACAATTATACACACAATATTCAATGTAAGCTGATTGTTTAAGAAATGCAAGCACCTTCATCGTTCAGTCCTGAATGATCTCACACGGTTTTTAAGTTTTATCGAAAAACATTTAGACAATTTTGGTAAGTGTATAAAACGTTTTTATTCACAGTATTCACGGATCCACTCTATCATTAACACGGGGAAAATACCGATATTTCATGTAAAACTAGCGAGCGACGCAATAAAGCGTGAACTTATTACGTCACTCATACCAAAGAACAAAAACTGTCCTTTGCTTATATATTAGATATATTTTGTTTTATTTTAATTTGGTAACGTCTATACAACCTTTCATTTCAAGTTATCATTATTTAACTTTTTTTTATAAATACAAAAAAATACAGATATTTCATGTAAAACTAGTGAGCGACGCAATAAAGCGTGAACTTTTTACGTCACTTATACCAAAGAAGAAAACTTGTTCTTTGCTTATATCATTTAGATCTATTTTGATTTATTTTAATTTGGTTACGTGTACAAAACCTTTCATTTCAAGTAATCATGAATAAACTTTATTTTAAATATAGAAAAAAAAACGATATTTCATGTAAAACTAGTGAGCGACGCAATGAGGCGTGAACTTTCGTCACACAGACCGGTAGTATCCAAGTTAAGAAAATGGAGACACGTGTCAATTTGGGTTGCGGTATCGCGACAGAATTGGCGTACCCATAAACGGTAAAATGTAATTGGCTAAGATGGCAGTATTCAACCTAAACAATTTGCCAAAATAGGTCAGTGAAATTTTGTTTGGCACTTGGAATGATTCAAAGTAGCTATTAAGTTCCTGAAACATGAATCTAGCAATTTCGGAGCACTAGGACGTCTTGTACTTTTTGTAAACCGGTGACTATTAGCCTATGAGTTGTAAATATTTATCTCTGAATGCGCATTTCTAGACAATTTATATCAAATTATTTGGTATAGCATTTCATTTTATCAGTACTGCGTTTTTATAAATGTATGTTAATAAACAAAAAGAAACACGTGTTCATATGAACGATAACGTTTCGAACTTAGCATGAGCGGTAAATGTTTCATACCAGAACAGAAGAGAACAAAACTTTCAACTAACTCTTAGACACAAGAATATACCGTGCAAACTATAAACATTGAATATTGTTGACACGTGGAAATAAAAGGACATCAGTAACAAAACAAAGCAACAACAAAAACAAATCATGACAGAGACGAAAGACGGAGCAATGAGAGAAGAAGAAGAAGAAGAAAAAGAAGAATTCCTCTGTAGCGAGCTCGAACGCGAGGCGGCTGCGATTTGGTCGATGGCCTGCCACCGACTGTCGAAACCCTTAAAATACATTACACAATAAAATGATACTTTATCTCAATAAAAACTGTGTTGCGATGAGTATCACGTACGTGAGGTGTCCCTGTTACCTGCTTGACTGGACCCCACCTATATTTTAATACTGCATGCAGTCTATTGTCTGTGACCAATTCGTCATGGCGATTGTGGTCAGTCAGTCCATTAACGCATCCAAATTAATTAAAATGCATAGAGTCATCTAGTGCATTTTTCGGTACGAATAATTAATTTTTCCCTGTCATACATTCAGTATTTTATTTACCCGTTCTATCGTACATCTTCTAGTATGTGTATTCACGACGCTTTTAATTAACTAATCATTACTTGACACTTGTAATCAACATTAGTTTCTCGTGTCAAACATATGGTTGTTTTGTCTAGATCACATGTACGTAGTCACAAGGAAACAGATTTACTAATTATTGACCACTGGTCAAAATTTCGTCGTTACTTATTTAGGAAATCCGGACGTTAAGAAATATAGATTTCACTGGAGATCTGCAAGAAAAGAAAAATAATAGTGCTTTTTGGGTTATTAATAATTAATGATTAAAGCAGTCATGCGCGAGTGACGGTGGGTCCGAACTTACGACTGGATCCAATATTTCTAGAAATGGGTTTCGCTTGGGACAGTCTTAGGGTAGTTACATTATAATTTCCAACTCTCTGGTTGAATATATGAACAGTAAATAGTGCTGCCAAAAACGAGTTAGAGAGCAACTTAAGCCTTATGGATCCGCCCATGGAACCTACTCTTAGAATCCTGATATCAATGCTGGTGAATTGTAACAGAATGACAATTAAACCTTTCTTCACCCGTAAGGTTTCTTCGTAGTTTAGATTGTTTGCACGAAGTTCATCAAAGTGTGATAGAGCTGGATAGATTAGCGACTGAAACAGACACGGATTAATAGATATGAACAAGCTATATCTGATTATCTTTTATTACTTTATAGTGTCTGTGCCATGTAGCGGCCGTAAAAAGTCTCCCCATACACACAATCAATGATATAGCCCTTTAAAGGCCGTTAAGCTCGATACTTATATTTATGTAAATATTCAATATTATGATATTTGTCTTTTTCGGTGAGTTTTAAAGTTCTTTTTCATATATTTATTTCTTTTATGGGGTAAAGTGATAATCAATACAAAAAGTCAAATATGATCATTTCAAAACGCTGAGACTTAGAAAAGTGACTTATGATGCAACACATTCGTACATGTCAATGTGAATTTATATAACATTATCTCGCTAGCCTTTAACCTAAATTTTTCTGCATAGTTCATCATATATCGATATAAATATTTTAAAAGACATATCAGTTGTAAATTATACGAGAACTTTGCTAAAATCTGAATACATCTAAGCAATATTTTGTATATGTCAATTGCAATGTCATTTAAAAATACACACATTAGAATTAAATAGAACACATCAAAATAATTAGTTTATGTGGCTTTCACTCTGTGTATAAAAGCAAATCTGGTAACGTTTAATGTAGAGTAAAACACTATTTTAAGTACAAACAATTTAAACGAAACAAGCGCAAAAAAGCGTCTCGTTATATAGAATTGGAACGGTCAATAATCGATAACTGCCCCTGATTTCATAATTTTCGTATTCGGTGACTATTTATCAATTTCAATCTCTTTGTTGTGTACTGGTCGAAAAAACTCACCCAGTTCATTCAATTAGCGCTGTTTTCATTTGCGACATTTGAATTCAAATCTCAGATACCCCTCTGTTTAGTTTCGCCAATTGTTTCCAATTATTTTACCAGCTGATCGTTCGCCGTTGATGGTATTAATCTCAAGGTTTAATGTTCACCGTCATAAGCACAACATCGTTTAGGATGGATAGGAATAGTATTGTTAACTTATTTAGATATTGAGTTTGCTGAGTCAAACCGAGTCTGCATTATTTTCATACGTGCCGTGTTTAGTGGTCTTCCAAGTTTTCCTTTTGTAATCTATTTCCAATCTAATGTTGTTTTTTATTTAATGTAAAACTGTTGTTGTCTAATTAAATTGAGAAAAGAAGTTAAATCTGCATATAAAAAGCCGCAACCATAAAGCATAGTAAACCGCATACCAGTTTTAACATGGCCAATTTAAAAATCAGACAACACAAGCAAGTTAGGGAGATAATTCTTGGTGTTACCCCCTCGGAACGCCTAGTGACAAAATTTTAAACCAGGTTCTAGGTTGCACCCACCGTTAAACATGTCGCATCAAGAATGTTGAAGTGACCTTTTTGAATAATAGAACTAATTACTTGCTCAAAGGTATATATTGATATTTATTTAAATATTGCTTCAATTTTCATTCATTATGCGCTTTTCTGTTTCGGAAAGCTGTTTGCTTTCTTTAATGTATCTTCAAACACCAAAAACCTGGTTCGGTGATTATAAATGTAATTTATTGGGTCTTAAAAATTACTCACGAACCATAAAATTCAATCCCTTAATACGAAATTGTGTCGTTATTAGAAAAGTATTGTCATTTTCCCTGTGTTATTAACGTCGAATACAATTCTCCTTAACTCCGTGACAATCTGCCAGTGTGCCATATAAATTCAATTTTCCGGTATCACTTGATTAATTAATCACACAAAGTGACAATGCATTTAATACCAACTACAGAAGATACACAAAAAGAAACTAATACAAATACTCAATGGTACTTTGATACTGCTAACTTCCCCAAATCCCGTTGGGATATTTCGGAGACGAAGGGGCCACGAGATAATTAACAATCTGCATATTATTGTTTTCCTCGGAAGTGTATTTATGAATATCGTTAAGCTAAGAACTTTTTAGGATATTTGATGAATTTCAACCACTTGACCACCCGTCTTAAAGAAATATCCATCACTGAAATTAACCCTTCTCGAGAAAACAATATTGACGGGACTTGGAACCAATCCGTCTTCTGCTCAAGTGACCTTTAGATGTTTGCAAAACAATTGTATCGATTCCGGAAAACTAACGGTCTCCAGAGTCGTTTTCCGCTATGCAAATAATGTTTTCCAAGAAGTGACATATTAAAAGGTGTAAGAACTTCATGAAACTTGCACTGATCATTAGCAAGTCTTTAGCGACGGAAGTGACGCCATTGAATTAATTCGCACATTCGTATACCTTTGGGGACTTTCGTTTCGGCAATGTTGAATGAGTGTCACAACAAGAACAAATTAGCGCTCCTTTATTGAACATTCAATCATTTCGTAAACGTTTTTCTCCTCAAATAAATTTTGAGCTAATTATCTCCTTGTCACAGACTTTTGTCAATTGTTCTGCGCCTAATTAGAATTGGAGGCACATATTTAAAACAAACAGAACAGACACAGCCAGCAAACCATTCGAAATAGTGGCACTTTAAACCTTCCATGTTTTGGCTGCGATCCTTAAACAATCCCATACAGGAACAATTATTGGAGGATATGGAACTCAGGAATTGTTAAACACAATGAGAAACCTGGTCCCAAGGTTATAAAACTGAGAATGGAAACCGGTCTCGAATCTCAAGCTTCTGATTGGCTAAAATGGCAACTGGTCGCCATTTCAGCCAATTAGATGCTTGAGATTTGAGACTGATTTCCATGCTCAGTTTGTAACCTTGGACAATGAACTATGTGTACTTTCTGATGTATTTTGTTCCCTCGAGAGTTTGTTTATCTAATTACTGAGGTCATAGAATACCCTTCTTTTCTTACCTTTGTCTGAAAAAGTACTGTAACTACGTTTTTTTCCACCAAATATTATTTTTAATTTATTTAAATGTCATGTTTCCAATATTCACGTCAAAGTTAATATTTTCTCTGCATTTGTGTTTAATGTATCCGTGAATATGATTTCTGAATGTTTTTTTTCTTCAAAATATACGTATTTTACTTATGACCTTGATTGAAAGTATATTTGAAATGGTGCGGTATTTACGCGTTTCTTCTACGTTAATATTGATATTCAACATTATTTAAATGTGAAAAATAAAAATTGTATGCGCTATTTATCTGCAATCGTATTTTACGTGTACGTATATATGATACTTTTCTTTACGTATTTGGAAATCGTTTTTGACTGCAAAACTTACAGCTGCAGTGCAAATAGTTTAAGTTGTCGTCTTATGACAAGCTGATTTAAAAACTATTCACATGGATAGTTAAACTAATTGCCGGAAACATAAATTCTCTAAAGCACCTGTGGTAATTTTCAATTTGCTATCATCCCTCAATCAATTACAGCTTAGGAAATCACTGAAATCCAATTCAGAAAACACGTCGGTCAGCCTTTCAAAATATATTGTGGGAATTTATGTAATTCTAACATGTTTTTCGCATTTTCGAGTGTTATTTTCGCTTTGGTCGTTTGCACGTGTTTAATACGGTTGAAAGTATTCAACTTTATAAAATGCTCTTACCAATAAAAAGAGCATTTGGCCTCTCAACATGCCTAACAAATGACACTCTCAATGACGACCACCATGTTTTTTTATTATTCCGCAGCAGAGAAAGTAGTTCCAGCGTGAAAGGCCTGTTTCTTTAGGCCGGTATTCCATTCATACGGGAGCGCGACGTGAACGTAAAGCGTGAGCGTGAAACTTGAACGTGAGGCGTGAATTTTCACGCTCGCACTATTCCATTCATCCGTTTAGCGTGAAAACAATCATCCGTAATGGCATAACAATTTAATAGTTGAATTTTGCAATTACAACAGAATTGTCATATGCATGCTTGAAAATCTACACACACTTAAATTAACATTGTTTTGCTACTGAAAATCAAGTTATACATGCATAAGGTGTACCTTTAAAGCCAGAAATTTTGAGCGAGTCAGCAATTGTCTGCAGAATCCGGTCCTTGATGTCTGTATTCCTGTACTCCTTACGGGAGTGGTCGTACAGATTAGGGCATTTTCTAATTGCTTCAATAAGTTTTTCAGTTACATCTGGCATAGACAGAGGACCTTTCATGGTGGCTTCTCGTCCGTGAGTACCGTGCGTGAACGTGAAAAATCACTACATGTAGCGATCGGTTTCACGCTCGCGCTTCACGGTCACATGTAATAAATTCGCGCTTCACGCTCACGTCGCGCTCACGCCGATAAGGAATACATACAATAGAAAATCGTGTGTTTGATTTTTCACGTTCGCGCTTCACGTTCACGCTACACGTTCCCTTATAGATGGAATACCGGCCTTATTCAGCGGCTGTCCACTTAATTCAATCGGCTAAATGACACTGTCGTAAATAAGATTACAAAAATGACAATGGCCAAAGGAGAGTTATTACAATATTTAACTACACGTTGAAATATGGGTCTTATCCACTAAATGTCCAAACGTGATAATTGTATTCTTCAAATTAATCAACGTTAGGGGTGATCATTGCACAATTACAGGCAGAGCAATAATAGCTTTATTTGTCAAAGCGTTTTCAGACATTGACGTTTCAATTTTGCGAAGACGTCTTGATCATGATGGATTGGTAAAAGATGGTCTCTCGCAGCGGGACAGACAAAAGGAAGGCTTAAACACAACCCTGACACCTGGAGATAGGGCATAAATAGGCAAAATCCGATGAAAAGTGTAATTACGCTGTTTAAGCTGTAGTGTGCGATCTCTACGGGGTCGGATGAGCAATGTGATACCTTTAATTGGAACGATTTGAGACTTCATCAATCGCGACTATCACAGAAAACTGGACGACTTTTATATGATAATTGCAAGTGTTTAGCATGGTTTCCTATCAAACAACATCCCCGTGATGTATGTACTCTCGATGTCACTTATTACTACCCATGAACAAGTTAAATCAGAGGCTGCGGTATTTCCATATTTTTCGTGTTCGGTGGTTTTCAATGTCCCCTTTTTATCAACTGTAAGCACTAATTTGAATCAAATGTTATTGTGCATGTATCTGCTATTTCTGCCATAATTAATTAGGCATTTTTTATCAGAAAGTTGCATCAAAATTTCATTCTGATGGTTAAACTGCTGTCTACCACTGAAGGACAGACTGGGTTGGAGCTGTTGATATCATTGTATCCGAGTTATCATAGTCGCTGTTTGGTGAAATGATACTTTAGGTATTGTTCTTTTTTACATTATTTCCTGAAGGCGTTCCATTAAAATAAATACTGAACCGATCCTGCAATCATTTCTTATTTGTCGTGTTCGGTGGCTTTTAAAGTTTAATTTTTCATCTATTGTATGCAGTAGTTCGTATTAAAGGTTACTGTTACTGTATCTGCTATCAATGTTTTTACTGCTGTCTACCTCTTAAGGACAGAATTTGTTGGAGCTGTCGATATGTTTTGTATTAGATTTCGTATTTCTTCATCAAATGATTAATTTTCGCTGCGATTAGGGTAATTTAAGTTATCAATTATTATTTTTGAAATGCTAACACTACCATATAGGTATTTTCCTTGTTTATTATTTTCTGACGAAGTTCCATTAATATGAATTCTGAACAGCAATATATTTATTAAACACATCGTAAATGGCCATTTCTAAAAGTACGAGCATCGTATAAGCCTGGAAGTGGAATAAATGCTTTATTGAAACTTGAGTTGTCTAAATAGGAGATTAAATCTTTCTTCCCCATTCTTTTATCTGGGGACCATACGCCGCTGAAAATGGAGTAGTATTAATCTGAAAATACCGCATTGACAGTTCCATGTTCACCGTCATAATTATGCATCCCGTTTGGGATGGATCAAAATTGTACTGTTTATTGGTGTAAATATTGAGTTGCGCTCAACCCGGGGCTAGTCGGCGTGGGTAGTAATGCGCATTTCCATTACTGCCCATGAACAGGCTCAATCAAACCGAGCCTGCAATATTTTCATATTTGTCGTGTGTGTCGGCTTTCAAAGTTCCCAATTCATGTTTTTTGGTAACCCCTTACTCCACTTTCTGACTTACTTAGTGCATATACTGATGTATATATGATGTAACCGTAAAGTTAAGAATTTAAATTAACAAACACTAAACTAAATCTGCATTTTAACCATTGTTAAATTATTCTTGCGGCTTCCCCTCAGTTCATCCACCTTTTGATTTGATGTATGTTTAAATACTTTCTTTTTATTTCGTGAAAGGTTATCTTGCAATAAACTAATAATTATACGTATGTTCCTTTTGAAATGTTGACATGTACAAATTGATGCCATGTAATTTAATGATTGCTTTTTAAAATTATGCACATTTATACTTTCATAAATTAACTAGATTTGCATAATAACATATACTTTGAAATCATTAATATTCGCGACGAAATGTAGGCCTGTTCATATACGTACTTTTTAGAAGATTGAAACCACGAATTTTGTTACCAACAAAAATGCCTTTTTACAGAAAACCACGACATGTTATGCCCAAGAAAATTAATGCATTTACAGAACATTTATAAGAGAGCGTGTGAATTAAAGGTTAAATAGATCTTAAATATGGTTTTAAAAAACTTATTTATGTTCTAATAAATGGATTGCAAATACGAGGATTTTTTTGAGACTTTGTCTTGTTAATGGACGGCTCAAGGATTTGCTGTTAAAAGGTACGCATCTACAAAAAAATATCCAAAAAAAAAATTATAAATGAATTTTGGGGTTAATGGTTGTTGAGCATTTCACAACTTTCACTATGCTTACCCCTTTGGTAGCACGACGGTGGCAGGAGTTTGAAAGTTTATGAAGGTTTATAGTAGAATTTTATAGAAGTAAACAACACCACACACGGAATTATTTTTACATGTTTACTATATGTTTATTATACAACGTTTCGGCATGAA